>DF366935.1:0-21230 GCA_000787875.1 Solanum virginianum
AGAGCTACTTTTGGTACACACGGTTGTATTACTCTCATCCTGATTATGTTGAGGCCCCTGGCCCGTCTTATGACTCAGTATGTCTGTATTAGAGGTCATAGTACCATTCATATTAGTGGGCCAGGCAAGACCGTAGTGGTGACCTTGTCGGCCCGCGGTTTTCTGTATATCTATACTACTATGCTTTAAATGGGTGCCATTCACGGCCCATAGGTTGGGACATGACATATGTCCTCCGAAAGTAAGGGAGGACTCATCAAGTCTCTGTCTGAAAATCCATGAACCTCAATGATTAGGCTGCTGAAGTCCTCTATTTACAGAATCTGCATCATAAAATAATTACAACGCCAAAGGGGAATTAGTACGTGGAATGTATTGTATGTAAAACGGGCTAAAGTAAACATTATACAATAATAATAGCTCATCAATCACTCATTCTCAACTCAGAGTAAGAAATGGGCTCTATCCCATCACTGTCCGTCAAGACATCACACTATCACATCAACATCATAGTACTATCATCATGAAACCTATCTGGGAGATTCTATAATCTACAACCACCATCTATGAGCCGGTGATGATACAACAAAGAGATGTCATTGCCACATGTGTCCAGTACCTTATCGGGGTACAGGACGAATCTATCAGGGATCCAAAAAGAAGTCTGCTAAGTCCTCTGTGGGGCAAAGAAAGCATCCGCTTTCATGGTCCAATCCTCTCCTACTCTTGCCACATAGTTAATGAGTGCGAGTGTGACTTACCCTTATCCATTTCGGGGCTAATACTCTTCCCAGGACTCAAATACTGATAAGTCTATCAATACATCAAGGATTTCCATAACTCAGCTCCTACGAGCAAGAACACTCATCTCATCTCATCATCAATCAACTCAAAGAGTAAGATTATTCCTTCAAAACTAAGGTTCGGTCTTATTAGTCTCTAAGAACACTAATCCAATAAGTTTCAGTCATCAAGACCCTCATCTCAAGACTCAGACTCCAACAATCTACACATTCAGACAATTAAGGCTCTAGACATTACCCCTAAATTCATTCTTAAAGTATTAAACAAGGGAATATCATGCAATTTAGGTATACAATAATACATATAAACAGTAAATACAAGTATGATGATCCTTGAAGTATTGAACAAGGGGAATCATGCAATTTAGGTATACAATCACATAATAATGCATATAAATAGTAAATACAAGTATGATGATTATCAATTTGAGATAATATACAGAAATTAAAGATAATGTTCAAGAAACAAAGATGATGCTCAAGAAATTCTTCAAGAGATCACTACTCAAGATCCATCAACTGTCAATTGTCAACCTACTACATGTATTGGGACATATGGAAGAACAATTTCATGTTCTGGGTAGTCTTTACATACTTGGGATAATGAATTTCTACCATTTCTTCAAGAATTTGGCCCTGGACTCAAAATCCCCATTTTGATCTTTTCTCCTTCTCTTAGTTTCTCTCGTTTAGACCTAGAAAAATATGGGTTTTGAAATTCAAAACATGTTTTGGGACTTAAAAATGGGTTAGGAATGACCAAAATACCCTTCCTAAATTTAAAAGAAAAATCGTCTGAAAATTTATACTAGTTCAAGACGCGCCAAAGGTGCGGACCAGTATATTTTTTGCAAATTTTTGAAACAATCCAATTCCCGTCAAAAATAATAAAAAGGGGTTAAGTGTGTCTCTGCGTCCCCTCTGTGTGGCGCCAGGGGCGCGGATCTACACTGTTTTGGAAAGACTTAGCGAAAATTATTTTTTGCTCCAGTTGCTCTTAAATCTAGTCGAGACCATTTTTCCATTTGATTTTTTGCGCTGATCTCAAATCTAATCTCGAATTTCCAATTGAAGCTTTAAAAGACTTGTTGTGCGCATGATTACATTTTAGGGGCATTTTGGTAACTTCACTGGGTGATACAGATGTGTTGCACATATATACAATTTAATTTTTAGAGATGATATTTCTTTATTTGATAGTTGTTGTAATAAAGTTGAATTAGCATACCATTTTATTTTTAAATGTCAGGTTAAGGTTAGACGTAAAGAATTTGAAAATAGGTGTATTGAATGCAATTTTCCTGTTCGAAAAATTCCTAAAATGGTAGTTACTAGGTGGAATTTTTAATATGACATGCTTCGAGTAGCTTATGAGTATAGGAGACCCCTTCAAATGGTTTGGAATGCATATAATTCTGGTATGGATTTTCGAATTTATGAAAACGATTGGAAAAATATAAAAGAACTAGTTGATTTTTTAAAAATTTTTTACTTAGCTAATAAATAAATTTCAGGTCTTTATTATCCTACTATTTCTTCCGTTTTACTAAATATTTATGTTATTTTTTGTAAATTTGCTAAATTTAAAGATAATCCAAAATCTCAACAATCGGTTCAAAAAATGATTGATAAATTTAAAAGATATTTTTTTCGATTTCTCAAATTTATTTAACTGCATGTTTATTTAATACGACTTACAAAGAGGTAGGTGTATCTAGAATGGTAGATAACATATATAGACATTTAGGAATTGAAGATGATGAACAAAATCCTTTGCATAATTTATTTTTTGTTAAAAGTAGCATTAGATCAGAGGCTAGAAAAGTTTATGATTTATATGTTTCTACTTTAAATGATGTACAATTTCAACAACCAGAACCGTATACGTGTAGATACGATGACGATATTGATGACATGGTAGAATATAATCTTGGTCTTAGTACTAACGATCATACTGATTTGATGAATATCTTAACTAGGCTACAGAAAATATTAAAGATGCACAGGGGAAGACACAACTTTTGGACTGGTGGAGGAATCGAGGCAAATCTTTTTCAAGACTTCAGCGGGTGGTACGTGATATTCTAGCTATTCAAGCATCGTCTGTGGCTTCGGAAGGTGCTTTTAGCGCGACAAGATACCAACTTGGGGACTTTCGACAATCACTAGCAACAGATAGCTTGAAAATATCAGTTTTATTCATAGATTGGATAAATGCGGAGTAGAGAAATTTAGGACGTCCAAATCTGTCATCTCAATTTGAAACCGACGTAGATAATATTTTATCAGAATCAAGTGAAGACGATATAGATTTCATGGAAGAACAAGCTCAAGTTGAGTTTCCAAACAATGTAACACTAGAAATGTTAGAACAACTTAGGAAAGATTTTCAAAATGGTATAAGATATTAGTATATTATAAATTGTAAATTTGTAATAAACAAGACCTAATTGAAACAGAACCCTTCATAGAAGATGGCTGCGTAAATTAGGTTTTATTTGTAATATTTGTACACCACTATAACTTCTTTAGTAATGTAATAAATTTATAAGTTATTCACCTTATTTTTTTATATTATTAATTTATTATCTTGAATTTACATTTTACAACTTTAAGTTTATATATTTTTTAATATATATTAGTCTTCCTTATTTTTCAAATCTTTAATATATATTCACTTTAAAATATAAAAGCAAATATTCAAAAACACTTTAAACTTTTAAAGTCAAAAGTTAAATTTGAGATTATTAAATATTTAAATTTGAGAACTTAAATAATTTGAAATTTATCTTAAAGTTTAAAGTCTATAAATTTTATTATTTTAAACTTTAGAGACTTAAAAATTAAACTTCAAACTTTAAAAAATTTATATAATTAAAATTTAAACTTATAAACTTAATTTTTTTAAACATGTTTTAACTTAAAAGAATAACATTTTTTTAAAAAACTTAATTTCGGTAAATCCGGTCTGGTCTGGTCCGGATCCAGTTTGTACCGAACCGGTAAGGTATGATTATTTTTCCCTGGTATTGTCGGTACTGGTACCGGTCCAATTTCGTAGGAGATACGTCCTTTTTTTACCAGTAAGGTATGGTTATTTTTTCCTGGTATTGTCGAACAGGTATCGGTACCGGTCTAATTTCGGAGGAGATGCGTCCTTTTTTATCGGTACCGGTCCAGTTTTGGTAAAGTCCGATTCAGTGATGTCGGTACCGATCCCGATGCCACGCCTATTTGAATCATATAAACTCAAACAACAAAGTGAATTCAATTATAACACCTTCCACAATTATACGAGTTACAAGAATATTATAATGGAACTATAGTAGAGCATTTTTTGTGAAGGAAGCCCCCAAAGTGTTATATTTGAATCATGTACACTCAAACAACAAAGTGAATTCAATTATAACACCTTCCACAATTATACGAGTTACAAGAATATTATAATGGAACTATAGTAGAGCATTTTTTGTGAAGGAAGCCCCCAAAGTGTTATATTTGAATCATGTAAACTCAAACAACAAAGTAAATTCAAATATAACACCTTCCACAATTATACGAATTACAAAAGTATTATAGTGGAATTACAGCAGAGCATTTTTTGTGAAGGAAGACACCAAAGTGTTATATTTGAATCATATAAACTTAAACAACAAAGTGAATATAATTATGACACCTTTCACAATTATACAATTACAAGAGTATTATAATCGAATCTTACAGATTCAAGTGAATTACACTATATTTGAATCCAAAGCATAACAACTAAATTCAGTCATAATTGAATTCAACAGAGTATTGTGAAGGAATGCACTAAAGTTTTATATTTGAATCATATAAACTCAAACAACAAAGTGAATTCAGTAGGACAAAAGGAATAAATCAGAGAATTATACTTGAATCTTGCAAATTCACACAAACAAAAGTGAATTTAGGTGAAAAAAACGAAATGATTCATAGAATGTTACAACTAGATGTCACAAAGTTGTACAATAAAATTGATTCATGAAAATCATAGTATTATTTTTTGAAATCTACAAACTGTAAACAATAAAAGTGAATCCAGATGAAAAAGGAATGCATGTATTATGAATTAGTCAAAATCAATTGGTAAATTACATAGATGAATACATGAACGAATTGAGCTGAATTACAAAGATAAATATATGCCAAAATCGAGTAATTATATGAATTTTTAAAAATCGAGTTAACTAAATCGGAAGTATATGAAGATTTGTGAGCTGCACAGTTCAAATTGAATTTTGAATAAAAGAAAAATTGAAATCGTATAATCTGATTATTACGAAATTGAATTGAGCATTTGTGAGTTGAAGTCACAGTTATCTATGGCGTTGGAGCTGTTGTAGTATGCATTGTGTTGGTCGAGTTTCATAGGAGAAAACTGAAGAAGTAGTGACAGAGAGAGAGAGAGAGAAAAGAACGATATTTATTAATATGTTGTTATTTTTGGTAAGAAAAATATTATTATATTTGGTAAGAGTTATAAGTATGTCAAAACTCATAATTTAGGTAAAATAATATATTATTTATGTAAATGTCCCAATTATATATATTGTGAATATTGTGATAATTTAAAATAATATATTTTTTTATTTTATTTTAAATTATGTGCACATATAAAATTTTGAGAGTCAATAAAAATTTTATTTATGTGGTATTGAAAAAAATTCACCAACCATTTAAAAATAGATACGTCAACAATCAACTATCCAATATAGTAGGCAGGACAATCCTAAGTTGTCCAATCTATTAAAAATGGATCGTTTGGTTGGAAACATATTATCTCAGGATAATTAAGTTTAGGATAAGTTATTCCATCACATATGTGAGATAACTTATTCCATCATTAAAGCAAAAATGGTGCGTTAAATAATTGAAGGACTAACTAATATCTCTAACTAAATATGAAATAAAATAATCTTATATTTTATCCTAAATAATTATATTTTATACCTCACACCAAACGATAAGAATTAAACCGTTTGCAAGTTGAATACATATAAAACCAAAATTAAATATTTTGCTCCCACAAGTTCCGTATAGGCAGGTGAATCATGTCACCAATTTGGATGGCATATACCTCGACTTGTCACTTGCATGATGATGGAAGCAAATAATCAAGATTGTCCACATATTTAATTGTCCCACAGCTATAAGAAATTATTTCATCCTTTTATTTTTATTTATATCACAACTTCAACTTGACCTAATTATTTTTTTAAAAAATGATTCACATAGCTAATTTAGTATATTATTTCTATTTACTGATATTTAGAATGAAAATTTTAAAAATAAATAATTAAATCTAAAATTATAATATAACAAGATAATTATTCTTTTTAAATATATTAAAATTGATTAATAAAAATAAAAATCTGTTTTAAAAATAGTCACAAGTAAAGTAAATACTTTTTAGGCCAATAACATTTTTTCATTTAAATGAAGAAGGCAGGACAGCCTTTCCCGTCATGTAGTTCACATTAAAGCATCATGGGATCATCTATAAGAATAATGTTAAATAGAAGGTAGTAATAATGCTTGTATTAGTAATGCATATATTAGTTATGATTATATTAATTATACATAAAATATTTTTATGTATTCTTTATTTGGATATATTAAAAATAGTATGCATTGCCTAAAGAATTTATTTATAACGATACCTTCCATATTTATGATGAAAGATGTAGAATAGATTTTGAGAAGCAATTGGGCATTTAATCATGCTTATGCATATATTGAAACCATTGTATTTCTAATATCTACAAATTCATAGTATTAGTAATATATACACAATAGAGTGTATAACTAATGTAAGCATTAGCTATATATAGGTTGAACAAGTGTATCAAATAAGGTACTAAGAATACACTAAGATAATGCATCTTAATACACGCTACCAAACGATCTCTAAGTGCCTGTTTGAATAAGTTTTATAAAAAGTACTCTCTCCATCCTATTTAAGTTATTATTCAATTTTTCCTTTTAGAGTCAAATTATATAATTTTTTATTAATATTTTAAGATGTATTTTTATCATATTAAAATAAAAAGGTTCAATCAATAACACTTTTCATATAGTTTTTAAATATCTAAATTTTTATTTTAAAATATTAAAATAATTAAATTTAATTTAAATTTGACAGTTAAATTAACTTCTAAAAAGCGCAATATGACAATTAAAAAGGAACGGAGAAAGTAATTTATAAGCCAAAAGTCAAAAATAAAAAGTAGAGGATATTCTACTTTTGAATTTCGATTTATTTTTATATAATATAATTTTATTTTTTAAAAAATTAAATAGAACACATGACTCTCATTTAAATGTGTACTTGATGAAATGGAGAGAAGCTGGATTCATTTTAAAGATAGTACATAATAATTTAAAATTATATAATTCTGCTTATGCATTTTTGAGACGAGAATTTTCAGGAAATAATTTTTCTACGTCTATGAGGTAGTGATTAGATCTGCGTACTCTCTCCAGACTCCACTTATAGGATTCCACTAGATATGTTATTGTTATATAGATTTGAAATTGAAGTTTTATTAGATATATTATTTTAAAAAATTTTAAAATTATGATTTGTTGAAAGTAAAAATAAAATTTTAATGAAAATTTTATAAACAAACCTAAAAGCAAAACTTGAAATAGAAATACATTTTTTTATTTATGTATTTATTTGAAATTTACCGGATATGTTATTGTTATATTTATTTGAAACTCTCTTTTTTAATTTATAGACTTCTTTAGTCGTTCAAAAATATGTATTTCTTTCTTGAAATTTATGGAGTACCAAGTTATATAAAGGCCTTAAAATAAGGCCGAGGTCCTTACCGCGCCGCCGTCTAACTCTCCGTCCGGCGCCGACGGGTCGCTCTCGCTCCGGTAATAACCACTCAAATGAGTACCTGGATCCTTTCTCTTCTTAGCCGGACTCCTCCTCCACCACTTCCCATGGCGGCGCGTGTTCTTCCTCGCGCTTTTCATCCCACCGCCATGACTGTGTCCACGAACTCGCATTTCTTTCCTCTGTCGTTTATGGTGGCTCAAATTTCTTTGGGGAAATCCTCATCAATTATTGGTCGGAAGTTTCATTGTGGCTTGAATTGCAAAGAGGACAGGAGATGGAATGTTGCCGGATGGTGTGGCAAAGTGTTCGCTTCTCAGAGAGGGTATAGGAAGTCTCGGATACGGCCGTTGAAGAAGAAAGAGAAAGAGTTGGAACTTAGTGTAAAGATTTGCATTGAAGAGCAATTGCCCGATGATCTTGAAATTGTGGTAATATTTTGTTTTGTAGTACTTTTTTTTGGCCATTTCCATTTCCAAGGCCAAATGGCACAGAAATAGCATATGCAACTTAAATGAAAGACCAACATGAGTTGTGTTGCCGTGGGACTGCTTTACCTGTGGTTCCCCACGATTTCATAATGTACTCCCATGATTTCATAATGTATAGTAGTACTGCATGCTCTGTACCTCTAGCTCATAATGGTAAGGTCTGCGTGCATTCTATTCTCCTAGACCCCACCTGTGGGATTCCATGGAGTATGTTGTTGTTTATAGTAGTACTGCATGGTATGGAATGGTACTGTACTGCACAATTCACTATTTGGATAGATGGTATAATTTGCTTTAGTGATGAGTTTGTTAGTTTGATTTGACCGCATGGTATTATATCGTAATTGATAAATTATGAAAATGCTCTAATTATTATAAATATTAATTTATGTAAATTAAACTTATAGCCCAAAGATAAAGTAAATTTATGTGAAATAGGAGAAATAAAAAAGTAAGAGTTTTTAGAAAGATAGACTGAAATGTGAGAGAGAAGATTGGAGGCGGAAGAGAAGTTTCAAAAGTTGATGAGGAGAATAAGTAATATGATCGTGAAAGCAGTAGATACATTAGGGTAAAGTTTAACATAGAATAAA
Source organism: Solanum virginianum (assembly GCA_000787875.1). NCBI lineage: Eukaryota > Viridiplantae > Streptophyta > Magnoliopsida > Solanales > Solanaceae > Solanum > Solanum virginianum. The sequence goes on from DF366935.1 coordinate 8,759, forward strand.
GGTAAATTAGAATTATTTAAAATTAAGCAAGAGTATAATTGAAAAAAAGAAATAAATAAACGATGGGATACCATCAAATTGGTGGTTGCAGAAAGTGAGGATTTTCATTGTTACAAAACCATGAAACCAAATCAAACCATACTATGTAATTAAAGAAACAATCAAAACAAACATGGTTCCAGAAAACTACCATCCAAACAATTAGTTGGGCCTGCCGAAGTGGGCATGGGACAACGGGGGAGGCCCAAAAAAAATAAAAATTCAAATGTATGCACATTTTGGGCATTATCACAAAGTCTGTGAACTGGAGTGCTGACGAGGGAAATAAATTGAGAATTATGTCCGTCAACAATATTTGAACTTCTTTTCTCTGAAGTCTGAACAATGTCTGAGTCATTTTTTCTCTGGGAAGAATTTCTACTTTGTTTAGAAAGTAAAGGACTCAACTTAAGAACATGTAGGCTTTGCTAACTGAATTATAAAATTCCCATGATTTCACTTCCAAACTAAAGCAAAGTGAATATGGTCAAAAATGAGTTTCACCAGCCAGGGAAGAGATACGACTAAGAAATAAGTCCTTCATGGATAATAGCTAATGATGTTGCAAGATCTGTTGTATCAAAAATGCCAAAATCAGAAGAAAAAGGCAGGAACATATATGCATTTTAAATACAATAAATCACCTCCTTTTCGAGCTAGCTGAAACTTTCCAAATAAAAGTTCCCATCAAGAAAGTTTTAGGCAATACCTTGCCGCAACTCTAATTTGTAAGTTCATTTGGTTTTATTTTATTCATTCACAATTCTGGCTTTGCAGAATATTGCTGAAATGCTTCGTCTTAATGTTCCAATGGCTATGAAATCTGCATTTGATAATTTGAGAGATTCAGAGTATCAAACGAGGGATAGAGTAATTAATGATGTTGGTTGCTTTGAAAGTGTTGAATTATCAGTATTGCTTTGCAACGATGAGTTCATCCGTGAACTTAATAAGGATTGGAGAGATGAGGATAGTCCGACTGATGTGCTTTCAATGTCTCAACATATACCTGAACTTGAGCTTCCAATTGTAAGAAAATGCTTCATTATTCGCATGTCACACCTCATATAACAAAAGCTGACTAGGTCTGTGTTCAACAGTTAATGTTGGGAGACATCGTGATTTCGGTGGAAACAGCAGCAAGGCAAGCAGAGGAAAGGGGACATAGTTTACTGGACGAGATACGCATCTTACTGGTAGGTTTCACATACTTCTGAGCATTCTCTGTATGCTACTGTTAAATCCAAGTTGTCTCACGGTTGAGGACTCATTCCTGCGCCAATTTATGGTGCAATCTGTATTCATCCTTGAATATTGCCCCTGAAATAAAGGCTGATCCTCAAACTTGGATGTCAATACATCTTCCACGACAAGTACCCTTGGCAATTTTCATACTTGGCAGTCCATCCATTAGTGTTCATTAAATATGGACATGCATTGCCTGTTTCACTCCTTTATTTTGTTTGTTCATTTGTTATGGAGTTGCTTTCATGTAGTCATATGGTTATATAGTTAAAGCCATTTGGATTTGTCATTGTCCTGAAGTAGGAAGGACGACAGTGATTTGAACCAACTGTACTAAAATTTGATGTTGTCTTACAAATTAGACGATCATTGTTTGTCTCCCCTGCAGGTTCATGGTTTGCTGCATCTCGTGGGGTTTGATCATGAGATTAGTGATGAAGCTGAAGCTGAAATGGAGAAAGAAGAGGAGCTTCTTCTAAAAAATCTTGGGTGGAAGGGAAAAGGATTAATTCAGAGTGCATATGATGCTGAGGCTGCTGGAAGTCCTCCTTTGGCGAACATTGGTAATGTACCTAATAAGAACTAAAAGATTGTGGCCTGTTTGTTAAATTACTATCTTCTAGTTATGTTGTTATTTTGGTAAGTTTACATTCCTGATTAATGGGGATTGAAGAGTTAAATTTACATGTCAACTGTGTAAAGGCAGGAAGAAAGAAGGGAGTCTTCGATTTTACAGACCAAAGTTTAGCTACATCTTCTGTGATATGGATGGTAAGGAAAAATGTATGATGCTTAGAATTGATTCATTTAATCTGTTTCAACTTTTTATTATCTTGTCTTCTTTCTACTTTATGAAAGGTACCCTGCTCAACAGCAAAAGTCAGATCAGTTCAGCAACTGCTGAAGCTCTAAAAGAGGCCGTTTCTAGGGGTGTAAAAGTAATCATAGCTACTGGAAAAGTGAGGACACTCTAGTTTCTTTTCCCATATCCTGCAGAAGTTCTCTGATTCTCTTGATGCAATATACTATGCTTTTCTACTGCTTCTGTTCAACTGTTATAAGCTTTGAAATTTGTGCTGGCGGACAGACTCGCCCTGCTGTCATTACTTTGCTCAAGCGTGTAGGTTTGGCTGGAAAAGATGGCATTGTTTCAGAGGTTTCTCCAGGAGTATTCGTGCAGGTTTAGACTTATTCCATTTCAATCCCTAGTCAATAGCATCTTTTATATAATCTTTTGAGCCATTCAATCTGTACAATTGGATATGGGTAATCAAGATTCGCTTACAAAATTACATAGAGATTCATTTGAGATAATCATAACGTCTTGTACTTCCACCCAAAATTAGTGATTTTTGTTGATTGCAGTGATCCTTAATCTTTCCATCTTGTATCTGTCACATTTGATTTTCTTCTGTTCACATTTGATTTTCACACAATCTAAGTGAAATAGATGGTTTTTACATGTTCTCCAAAATAAAGGTTTTCATATGTTGTACAAAATAACACTCTGTCCTTTTTAAAAAGGAATGGTCTAGTTTGATGACACAGAGTTAAGTCTAAGAAAATAAAAAAGACTTTTCAATCTTGTGGTCCTAGATTAAAGTTATATCAAATGTACGAAAGTATCCTTTAATCTTGTGGCCTTAAACATGCCACGTGGAAGGTTGTAATTAAAGTGTTGCCAAAAAAGGAAAGGTATCATTCTTTTTGAAACAAACTAAAAAGGAAAGTAGGCCATTCTTTTTTGAAATGGCAGGAGTAACAAGAGAAGTAAAGTTTTTCCTTAACCCCCCGAGAAACAAAAAGAAGTGAAAGTTCTTCATGTGTTGGCAAAAAGCTTGTATTTTGAAGGGTAGTTCAGGAACAAATGTAACGATTTTGGGAATTCAGAAAGGGAAACTGAAGCAATAAGGGATAGAGGAAGCAGCCTATTTGTGAGCCATATCTGGTGATGCTATTTAGGACAAACGTATGCTTAGGAACAACTGCTTGAGAAATTCTTTTCTACAGGCTGATTTATTCAGTTTATTTCAGCAGCTATATCACGGCATGTTAACATCACAATAGTATGTTAGTGTTGTGAGTGTAATTGGGGAGAGTTGAATGGGAATTAATGATTTTGTGATTTCCTTTATAAGAAGTTTATGAAGTTGATTTAAGTAATCTTTCATTTCTCTTGAAAATACTGAAATTTCTGAAACAATATGAATGATTATTCTTAGACCGGGTGAAAGAGAGTGAGAAAGGAGGATGAAGTGATGAATGCCCAAAAGGAATGGAGTGGAAAACACATGGAGGTTGAAAGGTTTATAAAAGAAAAGGAATTGCCTAAGGTGGAGAATTAGAAGGATAACTAAGCAGGGAGATCTGGTGAACAAATTCTCTTTAGAAAAGCTTGTTGGAGTTCAGACATCTTTATATTGTTGAATATCCTAAGGACATTCTTATGTCCTGTTGTTTTCTTTCAGACAAAAATGAAATAAACAAGTATGAAGTAAACAAATAATCCTAGTTTAATTAGGTAAGTGTATTAATTAGACCTGGACTTTGTTATATCTAAACATGTGGTGGTTGAGAATGTAGATGAATTCTATTCCTTTGAAGAATGTTCACATTTTAAAGTTAAAAGTTGTCCCCATTTAAGTTTTTGGGTTATAAAATATTGAGTAAGTTCTGAAAAGTAGAGAGAAAAGGTACCCTTTTCAAGAAAAGAAACCAGTCTTAAAACAGAAAAGGTCTCAGGAAAAAGGACACATTTTGAAACATCCAAATAGGAAGTTGGTCATTAGTTTGGGCTAGAAGGAGTAATGATTTCATTTGATACAAAATTTAATAGCTTTCACTTTTCTAATTTTTCCCCTGGCTAGAAGTTTCTTATGTTTCTTAATCATACACTTAATGTCAGGGATTGCTCGTTTATGGCAGACAAGGCCGGGAAATTTCTCGAAGAATCTTGGATCCAATTGTGTGCAGAGGGGTAATTTTCCTTTGCTTGTGGCCATCTTAGTTCCCTTTCATTGGTTTACAGGCTTATTCTTCTTGCTCTTTCAAATCAGGATTGTATATCTTGTGAACAACAATATATACTTTTGTCCACTACTTATATATCATTATTCTCTTGGTTAAAAAAAAATTGCACTATTGTGATCTACTAGATGGAAGGATGTAAATCATGTTTCATGTGTCAATTTGTTTTTATTTCATGTGTCAATTTGTTTTTTTCTCTTACTTTTAAATAAAAAAGACAAAATAGGATAACGAATTGCATTAGGATTAGAGACGATGCTAAAAAGGTCTTAAAGGGTAACACCGGTGGACATTGTGGAGATTGGTGGTGGAATGAAGGAGGAAAAGAGGACATATAAGTAGAGTATAAAGCCGCGAATAAGGAAGCAAAGTTAGTGTTACAATGGCTAAACAACAACTTTTGAATGCTTGTACGAAGAAATACTAGATGAAAACGGGAATAAAAAGTTGTATAGGCTAGCCAAGGCGAGAGAGAGGATGAGCCGAGATTTATAACAAGTGAAGTCATCAAAGATGAGGAATACAAGGCATTGGTAGAGGAGACATATTAGATGGAGATGGCAGACTTCCACAAACTCTTGATTGAAGACGGGACAAGAATATTGTGCTAAGTGAGTTAGTGCACTCTAAGAATTGTCAATATTTTGGCTATTGTGGGAGTATTAAGTTTTAGGATGTCAAGAAGGCTATTCGCAAAATGAGGGGAGTGGCCGAGCCAAATGAGATCTTTGTGGAATTTTAGAAGATTTCAAGCAGGAGATATGGGTTTGGATTTGCAAGGTCAGGATAGGTTGGTTTTGTTTAAAGGTCGCATCTACGTTTTACAGAATTCTCCTTCTATACCTACTGTAGTATCCACTTATCATGATAGTGCGCATGAAGGTATACATAAAACCTTGCACTGATTCGTGGGGATTTTTATTAGAAAGGTTTGAAAATGGACATATCCGCATATGTTGCACTCGTCTTGTGTGTCAACGTAATAAATCAAAATATTTAAGTCTCATAGGGTTGTTACTACTTCTCTCAATGCCATCTCAGATTTGGCTAGACACCTAAATGGATTTTATTGATGGCTTACGTAAGTCTTGGGGGAAGTCGGTCTTGTTTGTAGTAGCCAATCGGTTTTTAAAATATGCTCTTTTCATACTATTGGCTCATCCATACATGGCTGCTCATGTGGCTCAAATATTTTTCGAGCAAATTGTTCACTTACATGGGATCATAGAAATTATTACTTGTTATAAAGATGTGGCTTTTACTAGTACTTTTGGGGAGGAACTTTTTCGCTTTAATGATGCTAAATAATAATTCTCATCTGCATACTTGGGTTAGAGCAGTGGGAGGAGACTTGGAGCATTTTCCTATTGAGATGAAACTATGTCAAGGATCTATGCTGAACCCTTTTCTCTTTGCCTTGGTGATGGATGAACAGACACGGTCTATCCAGGAGGAGATTCCATGGTGTATGCTATTTTGCAGATGACATAGTATAGATTCATGAGATATGGGATAGTTAATAATAGGTTGGATTTTTGGAGACAAACTCTGGAGTTCGAAGGGTTCAAATTGAGCAAGGCCAAAATATAATACTTAGAGTGCAAATTTAGTGTTGCGATGGATGATGCAGACATGAAAGTGAGGCTTGCCACTCAACCTATTCCCAAGAAAGAGAACTTTAAATATCTTAGGGTCCGTCATTTGAAGTAGTGGGGACATCGACGATGATGTCATATATCGCGTTAGTGCAGTATGGATGAAATGAAGGCTTGCCGCTGAAGTATAGTGTGATAAGCAGGTACTACCTAAACTTAGAGATAAATTCTACAGAGTGGTGGTTAAACCGTCTTTGTTATAAAGGGTTAAGGCTAGTAAAAGACTCACATGTCTAGAAGATGCATGTTGCGGAGATGAGGATGTTGAGATTAATGTGTGGACATACTAGGAGTCACAAGATTAGGAATGAGGTTATTCACGAGAAGGTTGGAGTGGCCTCCTTGGCAGACAAGATAAGAGAAGCGAGACTGAGATAGTTTGAGCATGTGTATAGGAGGTGTGTCAATGACCCAGGTAAGAAGTGCGAGTGGTTGGATTTAGGGGTTATGCGGATGGGGATGTTGGCGGATGGGGAGGCTCCATCTGGGCCTGGGGGGTGTTGGCGGATGGGGAGGCTCCATCTGGGGCTGCTCAACCGGTTGTTCCCTGCCGGAAGGCGGATTTTCCTCTTGATCGACACCTGAGTTGGCTTTCTCAGCTCCAGATGATGTCCCTACGCTCGAGGATGAAGTCGTTCCTTGGCCCACGCTCGTCGCTTCCGAGCTTGATGCTCCCTCATCCCCTGCTGGAACCATCATATTACCCAGCTCGAGATCCCAAAGAGAAAAAAGGATTCTAAAACTAAAAAAAAGGCCCGAAAAGGCCGGACCAAGCCTTAAGCGTAAGCCAGAGAAAAAGAGGGCTCGACCCAACGTATTCCAAAAGTATGCTTGAAAAAGTTCAGGGGAACCGAGTCCCAGACAAACAAAATAGCACAGTCCCACTAAGATCAAAATGATTACTAATGAGAAAAAAAAGTGTTGCACGCGGGGAGGTAACTTTAGTATAATGATGCTTCGAATTTAAAAAGTAGGAGTAATTCAAAGGAGAAAAAAGTTCTGAGTTATGGTTTTTGCGCTAAGTTACTTACGTTACGATCTTTCCTCTCTTACGAGATTTATAGTTAGAGGTCAAACAGTCCAAGACGCGCATCCACCGAATAAGCATATAGTTCGTTGTGATCCTCAAGTTCAAGTCGTTTTTCCCTTCGTGGCCCTATCCGCTAATTATGACCCTCGTTTTCTCAAAAAAGAATACCTTGTTCCTCAATCTTCGGAGAGCAGGGAATGCTAACAAGGGGTGATATGCTACTCCGGGAGATTTAGAGTGTATATAAACTTCTTTGCTTTGATCATGATGCCACTACCAACCCTCCTTGGCCACAGCTACTTGGGTTTAAACCGCTGACATCCGCCACAGTCTTTGTTTCGAGAGGGTGTCTTTTTTTTGCCTCTGGATTATGCCCATTTCATCATTGATTTGGGGTACTTCCTCCTCACCTCCTTCGGACCCTTCGCCTATTGGCTCACCTATAAATCCCCTTCGCTGCTACGCAGCTCATCTCCTTCGGACCCAGATGAACATTCATTCACTACTTAATATTATATACGCAAATATTGATGCAGATCGATACATAGAAGATATGAATATCAGATACGAATCAATACTCCTAATGAACTCTTAAGATCTTACTTATGAGAGTAATGAATAGCTGCGGGGAAGGAAAAAAGGAGCAGTTTACGCTTTAGTAGCTACCCCTAATACCAGTCCAATCCGTGCTGCTTTGGCTCTGCAAGACCTACGAGAAAGGATAAGATTTCCCACCAGGTCATGTTGGTAAAGAACTGTGGATAAGGAGGGGTAAGGTTAGATCGAAAAAGTATTGGAGATAGGTGATTAGATAGGATATGACACAACTTCATATAACTGAGGACATGGCCTTAGATGGAAAAAGTGGAGGTCGCATATTAAGATAGAAGATTGGGTTGGGGGGTTGGGGGTGAATGTTGCCTTGTCTTGTAACGATTTTTAGTTTTGTCATAGGATTAGTCATACTATTATAGTTGTGTTGTTGCTGTTCTTCGATTATTCTGCTACTTCTGTTGTTTTTCTTTGTAGAATTGACATTGCTCTTCATTTTAGTTGTTATTCTATATCTATTGTTTTCTTCTTTTACTTGGGGTAGATATATTTAAGCCAAAAATCTTTTGGAAACAATCTCTCTATCTCTGTGAGGTAGTGATAAGGTCTGTGTATATTCTATGCTCTCCAGATCCTACTTTTTTATGGGAATTCATTGGGTATGTTGTTGTATCTTCTTACTACCTATAAATAAATGCGCAGATAGATGTCGTTAACCATATTGTGAAAATGTATCCTAGTTGCTTTGTTGGTGATTATCCTTGAAAGTGGATTGCTTGGGTTCCATGGGCAGAATTTTGTAATAACATATCTTTTCAATTAGTGTTGCAAACCACACCCTTCAAAGGTTATTTATGGTCATAAGCCACTTTATTTGCTTTCTGTTAGAATAGGAATAGATGTATACAATCCTATTAAAATAGGAACATGAATAGTATATAGTATCCTACTTGGTAAAGGATTATATTATAGTTGTCTATAAATAGGATTCTCTGTGTAATAACATAAATACACAATCAATAGTATTTTTCTCTCATAGATGTTGCTAGTTTCAAAAAAAATATTCTTCTCTTACATTTTTTTTACATGGTATCAGAGCAATTATGAGGAAAAAATATCGTCATTATTCTATTGACAGGATCACTGTGCAGACTTTTCTGGTGATAGTCAACGATTGATTGACCTTTTTTCTTTTTTAAAGAGTTTTGTAAGTGTTGTGCGAAATTTGACACCACCTCAAGGTGTGAATTACTCAGGCGAGCAAACCTTTATGTGCATCTGGTTCTTCACACACCAACAAAAGCCTCAAATTTGCGCGACCACACGCCTCAATGCGCCGACTTGTACGGGCTTTTCTAGTTGGTTTTTTGACATTTTTTTCCAACAAGGTCGCCTTTCCATTTCGAGGTTGACCATATAGTTATTCTTTTTGTTCCAACAAATTTTCGACAACCAGATTGCATATCGATTGCGTAGGTCACTTTATGGTCTGAAACAATCTCCTCGAGCTAGTTTGGGAAGCTTAGCACAGTAATTTAAGAGTTTGGCATGATTGGTAGTGGAACTGATCACTTTGTGTTTTATAGGCATTTTGCACCAATGCTATCACCAGCAATGATCAAAATAGTATCGGTAATTTAAAGCAACATCTCTTTCATTATTTCCAAGCTAAAGTGTTTTCTAGGTATTGAGGTTGCTCAGTCTAGACCAGGTATTGTTATTTCTCAACGCTAGTATCCCTTAGACATTCTTGAGGAGACCGAAATGATGGTATGTAAACTCATTGACACTCTTATAGATCTGAATGTTGAACTCCTAGGACAAAAGGAGCTACTCAGCAATCCTGAAAGCTATAGATGGCTGGCTGGAAAGTTGAATTATCTCATCGTGACTAGACTTGACATCTCTTTTTCTATGTGTTATAAGTCAGTTTATAACTTTTCCTTGTGACAGTCATTAGGATGCAGTTGTTTGTAGTCTGCTATATAAAGTTAGCTTTTGATGAAGGACTAGTCTTCGCGGATCAAGGTCATGAGCATATCATCAGATAGATAAACGCAAAGGATGTTCCATATCCAGATATTGTGTTTTAGAAGGATGTAATTTGGTGTGGTGGAATAGTAAGAAACAAAGTGTTGTTGCTCAATCTAATACAGAAGGAAACCGAGCAATGGTTGTAGCAACTTGTGAGCTTGTTTGGATGAAACAGTTGCTGAGAGAACCATGTTATCAAAGGCGAAAAGCGCGAAAAAGCTCTAAGGTCTTTTGGGGCTTTAAGCATAATACACAAATGAAGCATGAGCTTTAATGAAAAAAGATGCAAAAGGGAGAAAAAGATACAAATATATATGTTTAGTCCAAGACTAATAATTATGAACATGAATGAAGAATATATGACCAAAGAAATTGAAAATAATTATGATAGTGTGAAATATCAGTTGTTTAGTGTCACTTTTTTAGAAGAGGCTCATTGGCAAGGAAACGTTTTCCTTAGAACCTTGATAACGACATTAAAGCGTACATAAAGCCAGGTGAAGCACTCAACATTTAGTCTCACTTCATGGCTTAAGCGCGCTCGACTACACTGGAGAGAACTAAAGTTCGGAGAAATCAGTCATATGGAATTTGCGTTGATAATTAAGAAGCCCTTTATATCGTATCAAATCTAGTGTTTCATGAAGAACTAAACACATTGAGATTAATTGTCACTTTGTTAAGGAAAAAAAAAACCTCTCAAGAGATGTTACCAAATTTGTAAAGTCAAGCGATCAACTTGCAGATATCTTCACCAAGTTTCTCTCCCGTCCTCATATTAATTACATTTGTGTCAAGCTAGGTATATATGATTTGTATGCACCAACTTGAGAGGGAGTGTTACAACAGGAATATGTATACACAATTCTACTTAGAAGTTAGAATAGGAATAGGAATAGTATATAGCATCTTATTTGGTAAGGGATTGTATTATAGCGTCTATAAATAGGGTTCTCTGTGTAATAATGTAGATACACAATCAATAATATTTTTCTCTCGTATTTCACACTTTCATAAATACTTGAGAGAAGTCGCTTAGAAGTTTTTGAGACTGCATTGTTGGATCGTGATGATGTTTTGGGTGATATTCAAAATTGGTTACAAGCAACCCAACAACAAATGAGGAATATTATGATAAGGGTCATCATGATGTAGAATTTTCTCTAGGGACACTTGTATGGCTTCGGATACATCCCCACAGGCAGCGTTCCATTTGGCTGAGTATTCACAATCAATTGCGCGCCAGATTTTATGGTCCATATTCAATCTTAAGGCAAATTGGATGGGCGGCCTATGAGCTGGATTTTCCAAGTGACAGTCGAATTCATGATGTTTTTTCATGTTTCCCTTTTAAAGGCATTCAAAGGTGAATAGCTTTCACTTATTACAAAGTTACCACCTCTGGAGGATTGCTGAGTAGTTCCTCTGCTTGCTTCGTCATTCGAATTCATGTCTACCGTGGTCCAAAGAAGATTCTTATATAATGGTCGGGTATGGCAGAGGTTCAAGCTACTTGGGAGGATGTAGACTCTTCTCAACAGGCTTAACCATCGTGCGAGCTCGAGGACAAGCTCTTTCAGCAGGAGGGGTTAATGTTGTGGATGCATTTGTGGGCAAGACATATGGCCAAAGGGAAGCCAATTAAATGAAGAATTTAATTTTATTGTTAGTTGCTTTTTTAATATTTTAGAATATGATTTATGTTAGTTATCATTATAATTCTAGAATAGGATTTATATTCCTAATTTCATAAGGACTAGACTTCCTATTGTTGTAACAAGACTCCTTTTTAAAGGGGGATTTGAGGAATAATAAGTACGTAGAATTTCAACCAAAAACAAGAGACAGGAGTTCTCTCTTTCATTTAACTCTAAGGGTTCAACTTCTTTTAACTCTAAGGGTTCAACTTCTTTTAGTGAGCTGAATTTTTATAAAAATAGGTTGATCGAGGAATTCGAACCAAGGCAATGGAAAGCCGAAGGCAATTGATTTGGATTTTCCTGTTCATCGTCGTGTGACTCGATCCTTCTATACTATCCGCAACAATAGAAGGTCCTTGAATTGTTCCAGAGATGAGAGAATTAAGGATACCCACTAGAAAGACTAATCCAATCCATAAGGATGTACCAGAAAATACAACATTTTTGTTACTTGAGCAGCTTTTGTGAGGCTCTCCAGGTTGATTTAAGAAATGGCTTTCTGCGCTGTTTACCAAATTGGCAGGCAGGACATTCTGTGGAATTTACTTCCAATCCAGTAGGTTCTCCACCAACTTCATCTTTTGCATTTTGACAAGCCCTTGAAAATGATAGTTTTCGAGTCTCTTGTGCCATAACTCAGTGGCTTTTGCTTTTGCTGAATACACCATTTGCTCTTCCTCCAATTGATCTAATGAGAAGCTTTTTCCTTTCATTTTGACTTTAAACAAGTCCGGTCCCAAGGGATCTGTGACCAAGCAAAATTCATCTTCAAAGTAACAACAACAACAACAACAACAACATACCCAGTGAAACCCCACAAGTGGGGTCTGGGGAGGGTAGAATGTACGCAGACCTGGCCACTACCTAAGTAGAGAGGCTGTTTCCGAAGAACCCTCATCTCAAAACCCATGCGCAGAACGGACTAGATATGATCAAAAGTAAGAAAAGCACGTGACAGTACGAAAGTATAATACAATTTAAAACATAAACAGCACACAAACAACACGCAAATACTGACACTTACGGACTAGAAAGAGAAACACTGATACTCAACCCTATCAGGCCCCCTGACTACCCAACCTTACTAACCAATTATCCTACTATTTTAATTCGCGACCTCCACTTTTTCCTATCTAGGGTCATGTCCTCTGTGAGATTAAATTTCGCCATATCATGTCTAATCACCTCCC
>DF366935.1:23221-35664 GCA_000787875.1 Solanum virginianum
AAAGCTTTCAGATATGCCTGCATCCTAATAGCCCAGATTCGATAACTTTCTCCACCGAAAGTTGGTTGTGCCATTGAAGAAAAACTTGCTTCTCCGTTCATAGTATTCATGAAATCTGATTGACGCACACACAGTTCCCTCGAGAAATAGTGCTCTGATACCAATCGAGAGTTTTGAAGTTTTTAAGGTTGGCTGGAACATAGATGAGATAGAAGAAGAATCGAAGCGGAAGAACTGCTTTTATTAATGATGCAGCGTACATATATAAGACCTAGAAAGAAACAAAAAACAATAAAACACATGACCTACCAAATTCACTAGATCACTCCTAAATAATAGGAAAACATGGCTAACAACTAATTGATTAAGTCTTATTTAAAAAACAGAAACAGTAAAAAATTAAATTTTGCTGCAATTTTAAAAAAGCAATTTCCTAACACATACAACTACACACTAATTTGAATTGCCAATTTCCTCGTCTTATTCTTCCCAAGACATGGAAGGATATATGTATGTTGGCTGAGAAACTAAATTCCGTGATGCACAGTGAAATGGTGACATGGTCCATGCCTGAGGAAGGTGGGTGAAGATGAATATTGCTCGTTGTAGTATAGGAAATCCAGGGCAAGCTGGCGGTGGTGGCATAGTAAGAGATCATCAGGGACATGGCTTTCTCCTTTTTTTATGGCCACTGCATTAACTATGAGGCAGAGGCTAGAGCAATACTGCCAGGATCGAACATGTGCATCGAAAAGGGCCTCAATAATGTTATCATTGAGTCTGATTCAAAATTACTGATTGACATTATAAGTAGGAAAGCTACATCTCCTTGGCAAATCCAAGGTATCACAAATCAAAAATGGTGTCTCCTTCATACTGGTGGCTTTTGTTTCATTTGATATTTATAGTGAAGGAAATTGTATAGCTGACTACATGGCTAATGTGGGAGTTAAGATAGATATCAGTCTTGTCTTCATTGCAGATCTTTCGTTGCTAAGGCAGGTCAGAGCTTCACTGAAGCAGGATCAAGAGGGCATCCCAAACTTTAGGTTCAGATTCAAGAAGACTGTAATTGGTATTGCTATGATCTGGTGCAATAGTGAATTAGTAGGCATCTTCATGGTTTTCAGTGTTAGATGTATATCTCCATCTCAAGTAGGTGTAGAATATCTCATGGATGGATTAGGGATGTCCAGTTAAAGTGACTGGTAATACTATGACCAATGTATTTTTTGTTCTTGGAGGCCAAGGTATTTGTCCTCTTCTGTGTCTTTTGGTTTTTGATATATATATGTGGGGTTGGGCAGAGCCTAATGTTCCGCCCCAAAGTTCATGGGCAGTTACACAGGCAGGATGTGCAGGTCGCACCCGTGTCAGCCATGCCTGTGTAACCGCTCATGAACTTTGGGGCGGAACACCAACCCCATCAACAAGGTGGAACTTACCCAAAAAAAAATAATAATAATAATAAATAAAAAGCTATATGAATCTTCCACATCATTTCACTAAATTCGTCATGGTACTCAATAATGTGTGTTTTCAAACAAAATTTGGCTCTCTTAAGTTAAGAGTCTTATACATCTCATACTTCTTTTTTCCCTGCAGATGTCTATTCAATTTAAAAGGACTTTAGGTGCACGTCGGAACTAATTAAGTTTACAAACAGTGACTATCATAATCAAACTAGTTGGTCATGCCTAATTAGATGATTTGTGTGTATTGATTTTTATTCTTTACTAAATTTGCACAAATTTTAAGAGATTGTAGATGATTTAGCCCAACTTTTTCCCATGTAATTTTAAGTCTATCTGGTCTGCGCATGATTTCTGTGTATTGCTTTTTGTTTTTTTTACTGAGTTCGCAAAATTTGCCACAATTTCATCCTGTAATTTTAACACTTTGAACTAACATACCATCAAACCTATGGACTAATGCATTTGAGGGTCTATGTTGGACATGATCAATCCAATTTAGACAACCTTCTCATTTTCTCCTCTATTTGTGTTACTTGCATCTTTTGTCAGATGTGGTAGTTTCATTGTCAGACATTATATATGTGCACATCCATCTTAACATCTGCATCTCCATGAAATTCATCTCATGGATATAAAACCAACATCATTTTCATATAATAGCACTGGTTTCACACCGCTGTTTTTAATTGTGCTACATTAATGGACTATGTTAGTTAAAGGAGTTCAAATCCTTTATATACTTTATCTGCTAGGTTACGGGCGGAGATATCAGATAAGTGGATATAGGAAGTTGTGTTGTTGTGAGCTATCTGACTGTAAATATCTGTGGATTCTTCCAAACTTTTCTCCTCGTATGGCTCAAGAAAAATGATGAAGTTGAGCATTTTCTTTGTGCTGATTTTGTGAACTGTATTCACTTTAATAATAAAAATTATGATGGAAGATGGGTCTATAAGGTCAGAATAAATATATCTAAAGAGGAGTTTTACTTGAGAATTTCGTTTTCTCATTGTTTTTGTGTATAGATGGAAAGTAACTTCATTCTTCTGAAGGCTATATTTAGCATAGTATAGTGGGTTAATAGGACCGAAATAAGTTAAGTGTACACTGAGTAAACGGTGCCAAGTCCCGGGGTCCTTAGGTATTAATATTTGTGTACTACGCTCCATAATCTCTCATGCAGACACCAGTACATGATATTAAATTTACTTGTCAATATGAGACCTGATTCTGATTATTCTTCAATTTACAGGCATGTCTTTACTCTCTTGAGAACAAGGTTCCTCTTGCTGCATTTAGTGAGGACCGCATCTTAACATTGTTCCATCATCCTCTTGTGGATTCACTTCATACCATATATAATGAGCCAAAGGTACCATACTTATCATTTATCAATAGCCATACCTTGCTAGACTTTATATAGGCATTGTGATATGTTGCTGAATGCTTCATATCTAATCTATTTTGCCAGGCCGAGATTATTCCTTCAGTCGAGCAACTATTGGCAGGGACAGACATACAGGTATGTCGCTGAAATTAGCTGCTAAGCATATGACTAATACTTTACAAGTAATGAAGTTTATAGGAGATTAATTGTCGGTTACACTATTGCCCTGAACATGCCATTCATTACTGAGAGAGAATTGCACTTCTCACTAGTACTACACATTTAAGCTGAACGGAGAAAGACATCTGAATTTGCTGGAAGAGTTCTTATATTTTCAATCTGGTGGCTGACTTTGAATGCACCGCATATTTAAGTAGTTGGTTAAATTAGACCATAGGCTTTTTTTAATTTTGGTTGTGAGTGGGGCTGGCTTACATCTTGTGCACATTGCTACGTTATGGAGGTGAAGCCTCCCCTATCCTACCAAAGTTTGTCTAGACGTCAAATTCCTCTCCATTTGTTTGAAATAGTCTATTCAGGGTTGAAAGTGAACTGGGGAAAAACCAGTTTGTTCCGATAAAGGAGTTGCCCAACATCCAAAATCTTGCAATCATTTTAGGATGCAAAGTGGAGAATATATGCCTGCTACATACCTTGGTATACCCCTGGGTAGTGAACATAAACCAGGGAAATGGGATGGAATAATATAGAAACTGAAAAGAGGTTGGCTTGGTGGAAGGCACAGTACAAATCACTGGGAGGGAGGCTCATCCTTGTCAAATCTGTACTCGATGCACTTCCTATGTATGTAATGTCTTTGTTTGCCCTACCTTCCTAAATTATGAAAAAGTTGGACAGACTTAGGAGGGATTTCTTGTGGCATGGGTGTAAAGAGGGCAAAGGATACAAACTAGTCAACTGGCAAACCAACACGCAGTAGAGAGCAAGGTGGTTTGGGCATCTGAAATCTGAGAGCACAGAACAATAGTTTATTGATGAAATGGCTGTGGAGATACAATAGGGAGGAACATGCATTATGGAGGGAGTTGATCAGACACAAGTTTGCTGAACTCAAGCGATGGTGTACCAATGTGAGCACTGATACTTATGGGGTTGGAATATGGAAGACCATTAGAGCTATGGCCCAATTTGGAAAGGAACTTGTAGAAGATAGTTCGAGATGGGATAAGAATAAAACTCTGGAAGGATGCTTGGAGGCAGCAAAGACCATTGATGGAGATTTTCCCAGACCTGTTTATTCTAAGCAACAACTAGATGGTACCATTCAAGATACTTGGAGTGCACAGGGATGGAGCTTATCCTTTCGGGGATTTCTAAATGACCGGGAGATTGATAGAGTAGCTGATCTGCTAAGTTGGATTGATGACTTCAGTGGCACCACTGCTGAACCAGGTACATTTAGGTGGAAACACAATATTGATGGGCATTTCTCTATTAAAAGGATTTATAAAATGGAAGAAAGGGTACATTATAGAGGGCAACCAAACATATAGAGAACTTATGGAAAAGTCCAACCCAACCAAAGTAAAATGCTTGACTCAGTTGGTGGTTAAAAGAGCATGCCTGACGCAAGAAGTTTTGAAGAAAAAGGGGGCCATCATAGTTTTCAGGTGCTTCTTATGCAATGAGACAAATGAAAAAAATAGTCATCTATTTTTATACTGCACTTATACAGCACAACTTTGGTCTCTGTTTCTCAACATAACTAAGACAATTGGACTGTGCCGGAGCATACTGCAGATTTGCTTAGCTGCTGGATGAGAAGAGGAGGCAGTAAAAGTCAAAAGAAGTGGTGGAGGATCATACCACAATGCAGCTGGTGCACAGTTTGGAGAGAGAGAAATGGAAGGTGTTATGAAGATAGATCCAATCCCATTCAGAAAGTTAAATGAAATTGTATAATATCTTTCTACTTTTGGTGTGAAGAAGTAGGTCTAGAGGATACAGATCATTTTGTATATTCGTTAAGATCTTTGTAAGTATCTTCTTTTCTATTTTTTTTTTAAATCTTACACTTTTTGATGGTGTCTAGCATGTCCTCGATGCTGAGGAATACACATTTACCAATTTCCAAATGCAGGTGGAGCTCCATTTTTTTCAAAAACAATTTTTTTTCCTTATCGTTTATGAAGTTGATAATTGGCATATTAACCACAGAAAGTATGAGAAAAGGTAATGAGCTAGAACTTGAGGAGTTAAGGAATAAAAGACAATTTAAAGAGAGAGGATTAGCTACTATATTGAGGGTTGCTTGTTGGTGAAGACACATATATCCAGTTTGTTAGTGTGTTGGGTATTTGGGTTGTTATCATTTTGACACACTCATGCTCATGGTTATTTTGTGTCTTCAAGGTCAAGGCAAAAGGGTACAGTTTCATCATTGTATGACCTTTTTAGTTTTCTTGGGTATTCTTTTTCCTTGTTGGGATCTTGATGGGAGGGTGCGGCCTTCTGTTTCTAGTGGTGGTCACTTTGAGTGAACACATGATCTCTCCATTTCTAGAGAGGGGAATTTACTCTTCCCTTCCTGCGGATAGCATGCAAAGACAAACGGTCCAACCTAAAATGGAAACAGTTCTATCGGCCTTAGTTTTCTTTCTATTGTGTTTTGAATCATTTTTCACTTTTTCTGTTTATTCTTAAATTTCACTTTTGGCTTCTTCCCTGTTTGTTATTTGCTTAATCAAACTCCAGGTTTTGACGACAGAGATTTTTCTTTTAAATTCAGCCTTTATATTTAGGTTTGGTTGTGAGTAATAATACCTCGTTGCCAATTTGCAGAAGATGATTTTCTTAGATACTGCAGAGGGAGTCAGTACGACATTAAGACCATACTGGGTGGAGGCAATTGGAGATAATGCCTCTGTTGTCCAAGCTCAACCAGACATTCTTGAACTTGTTCCTCCTGGATCTTCTAAGGGCAGTGGAGTAAAAGTACTTCTTGATCATTTGGGTGTTAGTCCTAAGGAGGTGAGTGCTACTGAAATTTTTCCATAATCTCTTATATTACCTAAAAATATCTCAAAATAGTTTAATAGTAGTTATTAATCAGAACTTTATCGACAAAAAATAAAACAAAATAAAAATACATTGACACAAGTATTAATATTTTATCTTTCCTATGTGTAACTTCTTAGCATTTAATCGTCATGGTACACTCTCAAGTTTACTGAAACATGCGTTAGAATCCTCTACTCAGCATAAATGTTGTGTCCTCAGTTTCGTTCCTGAAACTTGCTTAATTCCTATGTTGCTCAGACTCTTCAAAGATGTCATCGGGTGTATGTCGGTTCCTTCAAAAGTAGTGTATTTTTTGAAATATCTGACACGGGTGCGACAACATTTTAGAGAGTCCGAGCAACTTAGCTTAATTCTATCCGATAGACGTACTGAAGAAGTTACCATAAATGTTTTTTTCTTATGCTAGAAATTTGTAACAAGAGAGTACAAAAATAACATACCCAGTAGGTCCGGGGATGATAGAATGTATGCAGATCTTAAACCTACCTTTGTCAGGTAAGGAGATGGTTTTCCATAGATCCTCGACTCACGATTGCGGTGTTCATGGTTTAGTTAAAAATTGATCCAAATTGGAGATTAAACTAAACTGATTAAATAAACTCATTTTTATTTGATTTTGGTATAGTTTGGTTTTAGATTTTAAAAAATCAGTAATATTTGGTTTTTTTATTTTTTAAAAAATACACCGAATCAAACCGATAGATTATAGACACAAATTTTATAGTTATATATATAAATATGTTAATTTTTATAAACAATTATAAATACTTTGTACAGTTTTTCATGAAAATTTTATTTTTGTCTAATAAGCTAATGAACTTTAGACCTCAAAGGTTATTTCTTAAAAGAAAGTCTTGAATTCAAATTCATTTATTTAAAGAAATAACTATAAGATTTACCTATATTTGTTTTTGTTTTTATTCTTATCAACTTTATTCATTTGAGTTAAAATTATAGATCTTAAGATATTATCTTCTCTATCCAAACAAATTATAGCCACCACTATAAAAGGTTTATCATAATTATAAGTTGGAAAAGGATGGAAAATTCTTTTCTAATTGTAGAAAAAAATAAAAAGAGAAATACCATTAGGTTCTTAAAACCCGAACCAAGCTGACAGCAACCAAACTGAGGGATATGAATTATATTTGGTTTTAATAATTATAAAATGAATTAAATTGATTTGGATTTGGCTTTTAAGTAAAAGCCGACCAAACCGGACCATAAACACCCCTGTTCACAATACACTACCAGAAAAAATCTAATTCTCACATATCTGAACAAATGGGGTTTATCTGCTAATAATTTTGAGCTGGTTAAGTTTCAGGGTGCATTGCTGTATATATGCAAGGTATTCTCTGTGAGATATTAGAGTTAACATCTCAGCAGTTAAATGTGAGCATGGAACTCCCAAATTAGACTTTATTGAAAAATGTCATCTTAACACATTAATTTTTTTAAAATTTGGTGTTTCTATTGCATAGAATTGTTTTTACTTATATAGTGCACAATCTCGCAATGATAAGCTGGTCCAGATATGAATTATCAACTACACATCTATACTTGACAAGGCAAGCCCGGTGCAAGGAGCACAACCCAGAAGGCAAATCCCTTTCTTTTGCTAGGAAGGGGTGTTGAACTTGAGGACCTCCAACGTGAAAGTCTCAAGCTCAAACCACTAGGTTGACCTGTCCAAGAAGGTGAATAGACCTCGTTTAGGCACGTAAGGGTTGGACGAAAAGACAATAAATGGCTAAAATTGAATTGAATAGTCCATGTGTCAGTTTCCAATTGGAGATTATATAATTAATTCATTTCTTTTTTTTTAAACTCTTTCCTTTTTGATATCGGAAAATCACTATACTCATCTCATGATTTCTTCAAGCTTTTCTCAAAATCTTTCAATGGTGTTCTTTTGAATTTTCCTCTTTAGGAGCTCTAAATCAGTTTGTAAATACTGATTTATGCTTAGATAATCATAGTTCAACCATTTTTAGCAACCAAAACCACCTAATTACAAAATATTTTCATACATGAAGCTGAAAAATGAAGTTCAAGTTTCTTCTTAAACTCCTAACAATTTCAGCAAAAACAACTTCGAACCACAATGAGCCAACAATGGTTAATCCAAAATTTCACCTTCCAATTTCACTCCTACCATGTTTGTTTTTTACTGTTGCATTGTTTGTGGATTTTGGTTTCTACGTTTGATACATGTTGAAACTTATGTAGTATAGCTATGAAGTTATTCTTCTTCTTTAATTTGGTGTAGAGATTTTGTTTTCCATTTTCTTACTCCTTCTGTCCCGTTTTATGTGGCACCCTTTCTTTTTTAGTCCGTCTTCAAAAGAATGTTACCCTACTCTAATTGAAAACAAGTTTACTTTAAAATTTTCCTTTTACTATTAATAAAATGATTCTCGGCCACACAAATATCTAAGAATTATTTTATATTCACAAGTTTCAAAAGTCTCCATTTTTTCCTTAAACATCATGCCAAGTCAAAGGTGTTACATAAAATGGGACAGAGGGAGTATTATTTTTTGAAGAAATCATTAGGGTTTTGGGGAAACAATTTCTTCATTATTTGAAAGCATTATTTGTAAATTTCAATTTCTAGGTTTGATTACAATGTGAAAATTATGTAGTTTGACAATGAAATATTTAATTGTTATTTTAGGTTAGGTTTAGAATTCACAATAAAAAAGAAAAAGAATTACAAAAAATTATATACAGTTGTCCATCGCGTGTTTTGCACAGCTTTGACATAGAACTGGTTATGATTTTCTAGGGAGGTTATTTTTTCCATTTTAAAGTAGTTCAGCGGTAATAGGACTCCCGTGTATAGTATAGGTGTATAGTTGGAAATGGATGTTTTGATTGACTGTGTGGAGCAAGGACGGTTATACAATGTAATCTATGGTTTCACCTGAACCCAATAACTTCTACTCAAATCCGGTAGATGTATTAAGAAATCCACTTAATATCTTTAAATATGTGACTGAACTAACTATTATCGTATATTAACTTGACCTACAGTAGGAATCCAAGAACTTCAAATCCTGGATTTGCTTCTGGATTATGGAGCTTTCTGTAGTTTCTATAAACATCTCCTTGCTCAACAGCCTTAATGGGCCCTTGGGGAATGTTTGATTTTTCCATTGCATATTTACATGACTATTTCAAGCTGGAGGCAGAGATATGATGAAACTGGATCATTTTAGATATATCCAAACCATTTTTAGATCTAAAATTTTGTAATCTAGTTAAAGAGTTTCTCCAACTCCTCTTCCATGTGTGTTTTCAGATAATGGCTATTGGTGATGGGGAGAATGATGTGGAGATGCTTGAGTTGGCTTCTCTTGGTGTTGCTCTCAGCAATGGATCAGAGAAGGCAAAAGCTGTCGCAGATGTGATTGGTGCCAGCAATGATGATAATGGAGCAGCTGATGCAATCTACCGCTATGCATTTTGAGGTTATCTTCTGGGATGGAAGAACTGGAAAACGAGAAATGGAGAGGGTGAATGTACACTTTCATTAAGTATTAAAGGTATAGTTTTCTATCTTATTCAATTTGAGGGAACTTCTCATTAGCCAGCAAGTAGGCTGAAATGGGAGCAAATCACTCCCTTTTCCATTCATTTCATAGGCCACTTATAGTGAATTTAAATTTAAAAAACCTACTTCTTGTCATTACCTTATGAAAGAATGAGGAAAGAAGCATATTTTTATCATTTCCCCCCCCTAAACATAATGTATATCAATGACATCTGGATGTACGCCTTGAGTTCCTACGTATTACTGACTGGGTTATTTCTTGTCACTCGATGGTGCTGCAAAGATAAAATCTCGCAGCGTGTACACCAAGCCTGTAAATACATATTACATGTGTCTTTTACATGATTTGAATATACATTCTCGCATCAATATGATCTGATTACTGCAATCTTGTGTGTAATAATATTACAAAGTTGAAAGAGTGCAACTTTAATGGAAATCGCATTAAAATGTCACACCAGCAGAATATTATCTACCTAATTATTCGTATAAGATTTATTTTATTTCTCAAAATTTAATTTCTTGATTATATGTAGTCATGATGAGTCCCACTTATCAGGACCACGGTGCTTCTTCACCATGGACTGTTCAGCACTGAAGGCAAAAGAAGCTGCAGTCACTGGGAAAAAAAAACCAAAACAAAATAATTGAACTTCATGGGGAAGAAATAACTTTTTTTTAATTTTAATGGAAGATAAATATATAATTTTGGATTACTTACATGCAGATATAATGAATGTTTTACCAGCATAATTTATATTTTTCTTAGCCCATGGACAGTAACGAGCAGATGCAAACTGAAAAAAAAAAAAAGATATCAAGGACACAACAAAATTGAATCATTTTTATGTTGGATTTAGTGGCTTTATGGAATAATTGAGCAAAGTTGAGTGATTTTATGTTTTAAAAGCTGAGTGAACATCTATGAAATTAAACGTTCCTACAAATGATTAAAATGATATGTATCCTCACACTGTCTTTTAATTGCTTTTATTAAGATTAAATTAATTGATTAGAGATAAATTGAGAGGATAAATATCACTCACTTAAAAAAAAAAAGTTGTAAAAATCTAGAGAATAGATTTACCACAATTAGAGAAGTAAGAGCACATGTAGTGACAGCTCCTTTAAATCCATCTTCATTAATTTCTGCATAATGAAGCAAGCTTATAAAACTTTTAAAAATAAATGAGAGAATTAGTTATTAGACAAACAATATTAGAAATGATACCATGTACTTCTCAAAAAGAAATAAAAAATGAAAGATCACTTTATTTGACGAAGAAAATTGAAATAAAAAAAAGTAATTTTCTAAAATAAAAACTATTAATTAAAAAAGAAGGATGAAAATACCTTTAACATCTTGGTTTTTCTGTTCTTGGGTAATGGGTGGCATTTTGCTTATATAATTATAATGCATTTGAATGTCAAGAAAGTGATGGTAAAATAAAAAATTAATTGTGAAGCTTCTTTTTTTAGTGTTACTTTACAGAAAAATCTTTATACTGTCGCTCTCTTCTCTCAAAATAAGGTAAACCTTCTCTATAGTTGTTATAACAAATTTGCCAAGAATTAAGGGAAACTATTAAAAATTAAGTGGACAAAATTTTTGTGTTGTTTGCTCTTTAATTTGTAAGAAGGGAAAGGGAATTTTCAATTTTCACCATTTCACAGAGATATTTCTAATTTGAATTTTGATTTTTTAAAAAAATAAATAGTTTTAAATATCAATTATATAATTAATGTCAATCAATTAAAAAACTTCATCCTTTTTTACTTATACGTATTAGCCTCAATAAACCATAAAACTTCATTCATATTTCATTATTAGATCCATATTACCTTGTGATGCTTCGAGAGTGGGGTTAGGTAGAGCGTTGATGTAGAGAGGGAAGATGATTGCCTATGCTTCAAGGAAGTTGAAGGCCAATGAGAAGAATTGTCTCACCCATGATTTGGAGTTAGCTGCTGTAGTTTTTGCGTTGAAGTTGTGGTGTCACTATCTATGTGAAGTCCATTATGAGATCTTTACTGACCATTACAACTTACACTATATTTTCAGCTAGCGGGATCTGAATTTGAGGCAAAAGAGATGGATTGAGCTCCTGAAAGACTATGATTTGACTACTCTCTATTATCTCGGGAAAACCAATATGGTGACTGATTCATTGAGTAGGAAGGTTTCCAGCATGGGGAGTCTTGCTGCTATTCAGGTGGAGAAGCGGCCTTTGACTAGAGATGTTCAGAGATTGGCCAATGGGTTAGTGAAATTACAACTTTAAGATAGAGATGAAGTGCTTGTTTTCATAGAGGCCCGTTTATCTTTGATAGATCAGAAAGGACCAGACATAAACCACCCGCTAAGAAAAGGGTAAATAAGACAAGCGATCAAGCTGGCAAGTCAGGGATAGAGGATGGATTTTTCCAGGGTGTGTGAACTTCCTTATATATTCAGCCACATGTGAGACAAAGTGGATAGAGGTGAAGCTAGGGAAGTGGTACTTGATTCTAGTGGTGTTTTGAGGATTGGGAGTCGCATTTGTGTGCCCAAGATAGGTGATTTGATCAAATTGGTACTTGAGTAGACTCATCGCACCAAAGATTCCATTCATCCAGGAGGAACAAAGATGTATCCTGACTTATGCCAGCACTACTAATGGTGCACATGAAAAAGGATATGTCGGAGTTTATGGCTAAGTGTTTGACATGCCAGCGGGTCAAATGTAAGCATCTGAAATAAAATGGTGAATTACAGAGGATGCCCATTCCGGAATGAAAGTGGGAACACATTACCATGGATTTGTGGTAGGATTGCCTTCTATAATTGGTGGCTTTGATTCTATATGGGTGGTGGTAGATCGATTGACTAAATCTGCCCATTTTATTCTGATTAGGGTGAAGTACGCAGTCAAGAGGTTAGCGCAACTTTACATTAGCTAGATTGTGAGGCCCCATGGAGTTCTCGTTTTCATTGTGTCAG
>DF366934.1:3635-21243 GCA_000787875.1 Solanum virginianum
AGCTAATTGCTTTTTTTTTCAGATCCGACTTACATGATTCGTGCTGTTCCAAGTAATGCCTCCGATAATGTGTATTGCACTCTTCTTGCTCAAAGTTGTGTTCATGGAGCAATGGCAGGCTACACAGGTTACACCTCAGGACTTGTCAATGGTCGCCAGACTTATATTCCATTCAATGTGAGTAGTTCTGCATTGACCTATATTCCTTTCAATAATTCTGCGTCGACTTATCTTTTCAATGGAGATGATCTCGAGAATTTCTGTACTTGTACCTCTCAAAGTCCAAACTTGGGCCCTGGCTGTTTGTGATAACAATTACTTTGCCCAGAGCTTTTGCATGCACATACGATTTTAGTTACTAATACACATCCCGTATTAACTTATTCATTCAAAGAGCCTCTTTTTGCACGAGAAAAAAGTACCCAGGCAGAAGACACATGAGATTGGGTAAAAGACAAAATTGTCACCGGTTTTTCATATCATTTGACTGCCTCAAGACAGTTAGGTATCAGTTCTTCTCCAAGCACATCTGCACATGCGAAGACACACCTCATTAGTTACAAGTGCCTTTTAGAATATCGTGCTGGCTTTTATGAGCTTTTCTTTTTCAGGTTCTAGTTCAAGTGGGAACTCTCATTTTAGGTCAAGGGTGCAACTATTTCTTAAATTCTTTCAATCTTCTAGTTCATGATCAGTTCTCCAGTCATATGCATCTGGACTCGTCGTTTAGTTCTACTCAAGCTTTCCTCATTCCAGGAGAGACTTTCAACATGTGAACCCAGTCATTGGATAATATTGTTCTAATTTTTATAAATGGTGCAATCTATGATGTTAAATGAGAGCATCTCCACATGTATATTGGTGTTATTGAATTCCTAAGCGTCTGCATAGGTGCATGTCCTTTTATCAGAAGGTTAGAGGTTGCTTTACTCTTTTTTCGAGTTCAAGGAGAAAATGCTTCTTGAATTTTCTAATTTCACTTGGCATAATCGATATAAATAGTAGCCTATTGTCATCACATCTGAATACCAAAGCTGTCATTGCGATGGTTTATACCACAGTTTACAAGTCCAAGCGTATTCTATTTTACCATCTCCTTTCATCACCATCTTTGTCAAGCTTCTTATTTGCTGTAAAGGTTATAGCCATTGAATTCTTATCTCCGTGGATGCACAATCGTATATGTTTTTAACAACATTTTTGTTTGCAGCGTATTATCGAGAAACAAAATATGGTGGTTATAACTGACAGGATGTGGGCACGTCTTCTTTCATCAACCAATCAGCCAAGCTTTTTGCGCTCGAAAGACATTGAAAAGATTAAATCTGAGGAGCAGCCGCAAACTCAAATGTTGGCTGGGGATAACAATATACATGAGAACTCAGGCTGCTGATACAGAAATTATGCACTAGACACTCTGAATAAACTCTGTTTTGATCATTTGCCCTGTGCAGTGGTTCTCTTGTTGTCTTTGAAGCTTTGATGCTTACCATTGTGCCTTTTAAAACAGTCCTAGGAACTTATTTTGTTGAAGGTTGGAGTCCTAATTTCTGGAAGTGAAATTAGACATCTTTTATAAAATATTTTGTAATAAATTGAAATAGTGAGAATTGCTAAGCACATAAATGATACTGTGTTTGGCTGGATGGTCTTTTGAGTTTTAAAGTAGTCCAAGATTTTGGCAGAAATCAAAAGTAGAGGCAGAATTTTTCACCGGGACATTGTAATCTTTCTTTTGAGTTGCACCCACTTGGACTAGACTAGACTCACTTAGGTGATAACAAACAATACATCGAGTGTAATCTTATTAAAGTTCGGAGAGGATGGTGTGTAACCACTCATATCTCGTGAAGACATGTTTTTGGAAGACCCTCGGATGTAGTAAAACAATACAAAGCAAGAAAAAAGAGCTTTCTTATTGAAGCGTAAATTTCAATTTCTCTTGACAACACAATAACAATATATTCAATGGAATTTCACATCTGGGGTCTGGAGGATAGAATGTACGCAAACCTGTTTCTCAGGAACCCTCGTCTAAAAAATTCATAAGTAGAATAAATTAGATATGGAAAAAAGGAAGGAAAAGAAAAAAAATCCAAAAAGAACGACTAATAATGAAAAATACATGATAGTATGTAAATACGATAAAATTAACCTATATAAGGAGATGTAAATAAGGGAAATAGCTCTTCTTATTGAGACATTAATAATCTTTTTCCCTTTCAATTTCTCTTGTGATTGATCTTTTCTAGCAAATTAGAAGTATTAAATGTTAAGTTGTTGCAAACATTGAATCAATGTTTGATGTTTAATGTGATGTTTGTAAGTGAAATATTTGATGAGTAGAGTTATTCGGTATTTGTGCTAGTGGGAGGTACCAAGTATCTTCACGAAATTAGCTGACTCGATTTTTATGGTTGTAAAACAAATTGAGAAATATATGAGTTAGAAAAGAATGGGAAAATGACTTAGTAGCTACAAAACAAACAGATTATTGGTAAAGTAATTCTTCTCATTTTCAGGCAACACAGGTAAACATTCATACAAAGTGATTACATGACTAATTTTTTTTCATTACAGCTCTGAAGTAAATCCTCTAGTTTTACATGACAATGTTTAATCCTATCTGATAGAGTATATCAAAAGGCTTACTTGAAAAATATAGAAAAAATGTAGTATGATTGGAACTTGCAAGAAGATGTATCCATTAACCCCTATAAACACCAGATGGATCTGCATTTTGCACAACCCAAGGATGTTCAAGTAACTTCTTCAGGGGCAGACGTTGCGAAGAATCCTTGACTAGCATCTGTTATTCCACATAATATTAGTCTGGCTGAAACGTAAGTATAGTAGCCTATCTGAAAAGTAGCTGAATAATTTTGAAATTAACCTGAGTAATAAGATCCTTTGCAGCTGATGAGACTACTGGTCTGGAAGGAAATTTTAGATCCACTTGTATAATCCTGTGTACATCATCATAAACCAGGTTATTTAGTGGCGCTTGGACATGATTTGGTTGAGATTTAAGAAAATTTTAACATTTGATGTTGAAAAAGATAATTTATAAGTTAAAGTTGTGTTCAGACATGAAAATAGAGTACTTGACAAACTCCTAGAGCATGTTTTTTAAACATCAAATTCTATATTTCAAGTTTAAAGTTGTAATCGCCCAACTTGATAAACACACACTTACGTGATGTAATCCCCTTCAATTATTCAAGGCCAAAAAGGCTTCTCAGTCCTCAAGGTTCTTTTATTTTTTCTTTTAGTACTGCTGGTTTTGACATTTTATCTTTTTACTTTTTCGGGTTCATATTCCTCGTAAAGGGCAACTCTATATAGTTTCCATATGTTCAGAAAGTTTACCTTCTATATGTGTCTGAATGTTCCTTTGCTTCAAATGGAGGCACCCCATAGAGGAATTCATAGCAGAGAATACCAAGGCTCCAAATGTCCACATTTGCATCATGCTCCACACTTTCCACTGCAATATTCAGCAATCAATCATCACATTTATGTGTAATTCAGTTAGGCCTTTGCTTTTATAAAATCAAGCAGGCCATGTGAAGGTAAGCACAGATGACTTGGAGAAAAGTTATTCGCGTCAAGCCATAAGAACATTAAGTTACATAAGGTACAATGTTGCCTACCCATCTCAGGTGGCAAATAGTCTAGAGTGCCACACATTGTGCGTCTGCGATTGAAGGTGTGTACTGACCAACCAAAGTCTGCAATTTTAAGTTCACCCTAAAAGTAGAAAGCCACAGTTCACAACTCTGTCCCATTTCACAGCAGCAAAGCAAAGCATAAACTCTAGTAAAATGCAAAATGAGTACCTGTGCACCAACCAGAAGGTTCTCTGGCTTAATATCTCTATGTATCACATGCTTCCCATGACAGTATATGAGCGCTCGCGCCAATGATGCAACATACTGTTCCACAAACATAACAATACGAATGCGTAAAACTTTTGATCAATTTAATAAATAGTAGGTAAAAGTTAAGAGCATATAAAAGGACATAACATGTTAAAGATTCATATAATTTTAGTTGCTCAGACTCTAGGCTACCTAACCACAAACATGACAATACAAATACATAAAACTTTTGATCAATTTAATAATGGTAGGTAAATTAGAGAGCATATTAAAATGACATAACATGTTAAAGATCCATTTAATTTTAGTTGCTCATACTCTAGGCTACCTAAAGTGGGACCAAAAAGGAAAAAAGAAAGAAGAGAAAATGAACTTCCAATAGTTTATAAAAAGGGAAAGAATAACAGTAAATCCCAAGGTTCAACAGTAATGATAGGGCAGAGTCTAACAGTGTGATAGGAACTCACAGTTGCAGCACGCCTTTCACTAAAATATTTGCATTTTTGCAGCTCCTTGTAGAGTTCACCCTTGGCAGCATATTCCAGAATCAAATAAACCCGTTTCTGCAATAATAATGCAATAATCAGATAATCAGTCTCTTGTAAATTCTTCTCATGCCACAAATTGAACAAGTAAATCATTAGATTGTAGAAATCTACCTGATCATAAAAGTAACCATACAGTCTCAGGATATTTGGATGCCGAAGATGGCTTTGTATTTCTACCTCCCGACGAAGCTGATGCTCAACTTGGGACTGTTTAAGTTGACTCTTGAAAAGCACTTTTAGGGCAACAATATGATTGCTCTGTTTACATTAAACAACTAAGATTACTGTCAACATTATCATTTGTAATATGAATTGTATATTTAGATAAAGAAGAATGACAGAAGAAGGGATCTTGTGAGGATTAGGAAAGGATTTGATCAATGAGATAAGATCTTTCTAAAATCTAAATGGGCTAAGAACTTTCTAAAATAAGAATAGTTCTTCTGACACAACACCACAATTTGAACGAAAATAAATGTTATACAGCTTCTTTTATACCAAAATGCTTTGATTTCCATGAAGTACAAAAAATGAGGATCAATTCCCAACAATTTCCCATCAAACAACGTCACAGAAGATGAATAGCATGTGTGAGATTACCAAACCAGAGAAGCAGTTATAACTAGAACTAATAATTATTCACTAACCCTTTTCTCCCTAGCTAAATATACATGACCAAATTTTCCTCTTCCAAGAGGCTTTCCGATGTCAAAATCATTGAGAGTCCATCTCTTTTGATCCACCACTGCACCCTCAGAACCAGAGGAACCCTACAAAAATTGAAATACTAAATCAATCCAGTTTACAAAAGGGAAATTTATGTAAAATAAAAGAACATACATTTCCATTGTATAAACTTAAAAGCATAAATCAACAACAACTGTGGTAAAGTGGAAACCATTGAATTATTCTAAATCAAAGGTCTTGAGTTCAAGTCCAGCTGGATACGGAGTCCCTTTCTAACTCGCTACCCTCCCAAAACCCGACTTGTGGAATTTCATAGGGTATGTTGTCATTGTTGTAAACTCAAAGCAAAAAACATCTTAGCATTTCGTAACGGAAAATTAAAAAACAAAGCTTAACAAAGTCAACCAGTCCATTTTGTCGATTTGTTCAACAGCACACCAAAAATTTCCATGAGAAAATCCTAGTTTACAGCCCTTAATCCTTTTTAATTGCTCACTTAACTGGCGATCCACCCCAAAATTGCCCATTTCTCTTTCGAATACCTATCAATTAAGGATTAAAAAAAAGGTACAAAAAACCTCTTTACAACAAATATGATTTGACAAAACCTTCAAGCTCATAGCAACATGTAAATCAAAAAAATAGAGAACGCATATAACTCAATAAGTTAAAATTCCTCAAAAACCCTAAGCTCGCGAGAAAACAAAATTGACATTTTTGTTCTTCTATTCATCTAATTAGGTCAGAAAAAATGTTACCTTCTGCTGTTGCTGCGGCTGAGTCTCCGGTGCAATGGTCATATTTCTCTTTCGCCGGTATATGATGCCCTAGATAGAGAGAGAAAGAAGAGAGAGAGAAATGGCTGAAGCAGAGGAGCAATTTGGGACTCATTAAAAATGTCTTTTAAGTTTTTGAATTGAAGGAGAGAGATCTCTGTAACGGTCATATTTTCTTTGTGCCAACATGACATGTGGGCAAATTGCTATGAGGAATTTTTGTTTTTTTTTTTTTCTGTAAAATAGACCTAACGTAAAATTATTTATTCTTAACAGATCTAATCAAATTAGTTATTTTCTTACCCTATTTTCTCCAACATCACATTTTTGTATACATAATTTTTGTTTGTTTGGATGGTTGCTACCCGTTGTATTATATTATATTGTTAGTTTAAGTACAATGTTTATTTTGATTGTTACTTAAATTTCATTATATTGTATCGTTTAATTCCATAATTAGATAACGACGCAAAAGACCCATTTTATGTAACGACTGATTTGGTGTAGTTGTGCCGTTACTTTAATATCTTATTCTCATTATTTACTTTATTTATTTATTTAATAATTTCACTTTATCATTTACCCTATCTTTTCATGGAATCTACCACATGTTCTTCAATTTCTTGTAGGTTTATCATTTAAATTATGAATGTATGATGTTATGTAACAACGAAGAACAATCCATCCAAACATTGTAGTCATTGAAACAATACAGTATAATATATTATGAAACAATACATAACAACCATCCAAATAAAGAATTATAGTAATGTCTTTGCTCTATTTTATTATACATGTCAAAAAGAGTTTGGGTAAAAACACAAATATAAATGAATCTTTTTATATACATACAATGATAAGATCGCAAATTTATCTTTAAATTTTTTGATACACACACAATGATCTTCATGAATCATAATAAATACATACGATATGATTGCTTCATGAAGTACCATTATCTAGAAGAATGTTTAAGTGCATAACTCGACCTTTGAAGTCGACATATTTTATAGAAAAATATTTAATATTATTTTTATATGACTCTGTTGAAAGTGCATAACTTATGATTCTGTTGAAAGTCTATTAACTTAGAGCCCGTTTGGATTAGCTGAAGAAAGGGCCTTTTAAAAAAATCTTCAAAAACACTTTTTAAAGTGTTGAAACTTATTTTAAAAATAAGCAATTACGTGTTTGGATAAAAGTGCTTAAACTTAAAAAAAGTTGTTAATGTGTTTGCTACCAAAGTGTTGTTGAGCACTTTTTTTAATCAAAATATCTGAAATACCCTTAAACTGTTACACATTATAAAATGTTAATTATTACTCTAAATTTTTGTTTCTAAATTAGAGTAAATTAGAATTAATTTATTTTAATTCATCTTCAATATAAATTGATTATATAAGTTAATTTATATGTCTAAGTTATTTTTAATATTTAAAATGTATAATTTTAATAAAACACATGAAATATTTGAGTATTTTTTTAATTATATTTGTAATAAGTAATAACTATATTTCTTTTTTACCATAAATAATTTATAAAAAGAATAAAATAAGGAGAAAATAATTTAGAAGGAAAAAAAAAAGAGCAAGTAAAAGAAGAAAAAATGGAAGAAAAGAAAAAACAGGAAGAAGGAAAAAAAAGGAAGAAATAAAGAGCAAGGGAAAAAAAAGAGCCAAATTTTTAAAAGAAGAAAAAACGGAAGAAAAGAAAAAAACAAGAAGAAGGAAAAAAATGAAAGAAAGAAAAAAAGAGCAAGGAAAAAAAGAAAGAGCAAAATTAAAAAAAATGAAAGAAAAAATTAGAGAAAATAAATAGGAGCAAAATAACGTAGAAATTATGAGTAAACATAAGAGATAAAAAGGTAAATTTGTTGGTCAAACATAAATGACTTTTAAGCTAAAAAGAAAAAAAGTAGGGGGACCAACTTCTAACTTTTGACTTATTTTAAGTTATTTTTAACTTATTTTAACCTATTTTAGGATTTGTCAAACACTTTCAAAATCTAAACAGAGCTTAAAAGTTGGTTAACCTCTCTATCTTTACGAGGTAGTGGTGATGATCGTGTACATTTTACCCTCTCCAGACCCCACTTGTGAGATTCCACTGGTATGGGCATGTTGTTGTTTGATCCACATAAGTTCAGTTGGCTTCCAGCAGATTGCCTTGTTACAATGTCCAACACACTCATCTCATCGCGCTATTTTTCCACCTTACATCTCCGAAGAGCTAGACCTCTACTAATCACGTTTCAACTCTTGTTGGATCCTCTAAAAATGCACGTTTCAACCTTATGCCATACTGGTGCTCCAGAAATGTCATAGCACAACATAGATAAATGAAGGCTGATGAGTGTTAACTTATATGAAGGTCTAACGACAACGTTCACCTTTCTGTATACAATACCAGGAAGAAAAAATCATTTAACAGTGATATAACTATAAGGTAAAGTATGTTATTTACAAAATGGCTGGCTTCATAGATGATTTCAGTTACAATATTGTGATCTAAAAGGTTACAAGAAATTAATTGAACACATCATAATGAACTAATGGTCACATTAATGACTAGATAACTACTGTCTATAGATGATTAATATCAGAGTCGTATTGTTTTCTCTCTTCTTGAATAGACTGAAATATTCGAGCAGCAGATTCTGTGGCAGACCTTGCATTACGAGGTACGACTTTGATGACTCTAGGAGCTTGAGATTGGGAGCTAACATCCGGGTTCTTGGTAGCTGGAGAAGTTGGGAATAGAGGAAGAACATTTCTTCGCTCTCTCGCGTCATCCACAATTATTTTGTTAGCTGTTCCACTTGGACTGCTTGCAGTGCTAGCCTGCATCTCAGCATCTATAGGGGAATGAGACTTCCCATCTGGGACAGTTTCATTCTTGTTGCTTGGCATGTTACTCGAATTCTGACGTTGAATGTAAAAATTAGCTCCTCCTCCTGATAACTGACTTTGTAAACCTTGAGCAACAAACTGGCTTGATTGATCGACAGCTGAAGATGAGATAGTTGGATTCATAACTGGCATGCCATACGAAGGGAAGTAAGTGTGACCAGCTGGAGGTGCAAAAGGCATTCTAATCCCTTGATACTGAGGGGGAGGAGCTGGAATTCCATAAGATGGAGTCGATCCTGGAAGTCCATAACCTCCATAGATTGAACTCGTGACTCCTGGTCCAGGATATGGCTTGTATACTAGTCCTTCGGAAGGAGTCATGACTGGGATCAACCATTGGTGCCCTGAGGGTTGATTGAAGCCCCAAGGACCCATAGTAGAGTCATTTGTTATTGTGTAACCTGAAAACGGACCGTAGCTAGAAGGTTGGCTATTATTTTGAACAGAAGAGACTGATGCCTGTCCCACCGTGTTTTCTGCCGAACATTCCATACTAATATTAGGCTTCACAAAATCCTTCCTCTGCTTCGAAACATTGTGACCATCTCTGACAATAGAATCTTGCGGAAGTCTTTTAGCAGACGAATCCTTAACAGGTCTGCCTACTGTATTTTCAGCAGAGCATTCCATCCTAGTGTTTGGCTTCTCAAAATTCGTTCCATGCTTCGAAGCATTGTGATCATCTCTGACGATATACTCCAACGGAAGTTTTTTAGCGGATGAATCTTTTACAGATTTGCTTAAATAAGCACTATCTTCAAGCATGCTTTGTGAACCAGCGATGAGTCTCTGGACCTGTTATAGTTACACAAAAGCTTCAGCAGAATTACTTAATTCAACAACGATCAAAAAAAAATTACTTGATTCAAAGTGAAACATGTAAATGAATTCTTTTTCATGATAAGTAATATTATTAGTTCAAAAAATACAGAACGATAGTGGTGAAAATATTACATCATAGAACTAGACTGACTCCTCTTATCTCGGTAAGAAATCAATCCAGTCCAGCATGACATCTATGTTGTATGCAGTACAAAATCACATTTCTGAAACAAAGAGAAATCTAGCCTCTACAGCTGCCTCACCTTTATTAGACGATGCAACTCAAAAACTTGAACCGCAAATGCTCTTTGCTGGCTGTTCCAGGACAATATGGAAAACATCAAGCAAACAGATAACAAATAGAAAGAACTTAGCTCTTTAAGTGCATCGAGAAAAAAAATTATGAATTAAAAATGAAAAAGAAAAAGACTAGTGCACAGTTGAAAACAATTTTAACGAGAAAGAACCACCAAGTCAATCAAGAGACAACAAGAAGTACTGATGAAAGAAAGGGGATGAATATCCTCACCCATGTATAAAGTAGTCAGTTCCACCAAGATGCTTGAACAAAAGAACCTAAAACAGCAATAGACAACCAGACGGCTGATAAAAGATTCTAGAGCTTCAAAAGACAAGGGCACATTTAAATGACTTAGAGGCAAAAAGACAGGCCACTCTCTTTTTTTCTATGGATTTGAAACACACAACATCTCTTCTACATCATAATCAAAAGATTTAAGTCTGTCAACAAGATGACCTTTCCGACGGAGCCAATATGTTGTGAAGACAGTTTCCATCACCGCATAACCATTTTTATGTAATTGTATTATTAGGAAAATAAATCAATATGCTGGCACCAGATTTTCCCCTCTCCACCACAGGAACAATTTTATGTAAACTTGTCAAGATGGAGAGGATCACCAGTCCAGGCAAGCAAAAATGAAAAAAGACCTGATGAAATACTACCTCCAGTCCATTTAATTTGTCTTTAGCCAAGAAGCAAGGTAGTTGTCAATTTAAGAAACCAAGAAGTCATTAATTTTGATTTTCCATATTCAAGAAACCAATAGATCATTCATTACAGCAAAGATAGTTTAAAAATAAAAAATTAATGTCTTCTTGATTGCTCGAAAAGACACCAATTTGGATCAATTCTTTTGGGCTAAAAGGTCATTTAAAATGAACAAAAGGAGATAGCATTCAAAAAGGGTCATTATCCCATTCAAAGGTGTCTAAACCAATTGAGACTTTCGCATTCCATACAATTGCACCAACTACTCAATCTAAATTGTTGAAGACCCCAGCGGAGAAAAGCGAAAACCAATACATATCCTAATACAAGGTGAGAAAAAGCTCTTACTTAACAAAGACCATTAGCATTAGAAAAACAAATAATGAAGTATTAGAAAACTATAAAAGTTAAAACAATAGAGCTATTTACAGGGGAAGTTTCTTACTGTGCACATACCTCCACCAACTAAAATAGCAAAGCTTACATCACTCGAAATCATCTAAATAACTAAACATACCACTCAAACTTCACCCAGTGGCAAATCTAGACCATGGCATGGAAAACTAACAAGATGTATTATCTGACAAGGTCGTTCTTATAAAACATATTGCAGTTCAAATGTAAAATTTAAGTAGGAACAGACGTCTAACAAATGGCAAATATCCTTCAGAATCATTCTAATAACAACAACATAACCAGTGAAATCCCATAAGTGGGCAATCATTCTGAATAACTTGTGACATAATTAATAAAGTAAGCAGATATTTCAAGAGAACATGTCATACATTCACAGAACAGATAATGCTGTTACAGCATACAAAAATATTCCAGGAGAACATACCTCATTTTTTATGTAAAATACCATGAGGATGCACGTACTCACATAGAGGTCAACTGGTCACTTTCTCTATAAATGACGATCACTTGGAAGTACATCATCAGTTAAGTGGAAATCGAGTTTAAAACAAAAGCCAGCATACAAGTCCCCCCACCCAATTACCAAAAGACGGCAGACTCATGTTTCACATAAATTCATATGTCCAGCTCAAATATTTATCACTCACCAAGCCAGTACAAAACAGTTGAACTTACTTGGCAATAGCTCTTCTGGCATTCCAGAAATGCTTTTGACCTATAATCCCAACAACATCGTCAGGAGATATATACATTCCAGATATAGATTCCACCATGGAAGTCTCCGATAAGTCGTCACCCTGGTCCACAATTTTTGTTTGTAATGATTCAGATGCCTTGTCTTCCTTTGATTCCATATCATTACTATGATTATTATTAGGAATTATCCGCTTTTTTGATGCAACATCCTTCACAAGAGGAGAAGAATCACCATTATCAACAACCCTAACAGGTTCAGATAGCATGATGCCATCAACTTGAGAATCAACTCTGCATTCTGGTCGTAGGAGATCATTCTTACAAAATATGCCAAAAGTATTATCAGGGTCATCTCTTGGTTGATATTGCAATCCTACATCAGCTTTCTTCCGAACATCCTCTAGCTTATCCATGGATGGATTTGATGTAGAGTTGCACGAAAGCTCTCTGCTTACAGCGAGCTGTTTGGAGTTCGAAAGTACTGCAGTAGAGGCAGAGAGCTTTCTACCATCCAGAGTACTATAAAACTTTCCCTTTCCTTGGCCCACCTTGGATTTGACAAATACAGGAACTCTAAAGTCATCCTCTCCTGTTTTCTTGTTAGACTCAACTGGCATCAATGGAGTTTTAGAATTTGAACTGCAGGGATGTGGCTTTTCAGCAGGATGTCTTGATGGAGGAAGTTGTACTGAGAAAAATCCATCCTTTTCATGTCCATTTCCCTGCACAATTTAGTTCCTTAAATAAGTCAGGTCATAAATTCAAACATCTACAAGATTTATAATCACCACTCACCATGCACAAGAAATACAAACCAAATCCGGAGTAAAAACAGTGAACATAATGAAACCTCTAAACTGCATAAACACTAAAGGTAATACCAGCTTACATTAAGAACACATTTTGATGTAACAGTCAATTTGCTACTAGCAAGGAAATGAAAAAATCATTTACTTAATTGAACGAGGTAACTCCATATTTGCATCAAGAGACCTTTAAGAGAAGGCCAATCACATATATTCGTTAATAACATCCTGCTGGAACATTAAGGCGAAGAACTTAGGGATTTCAAGGTAATACTAAACTTCCTAGGTGTTATGCAAAACGTGCCAATGAAACTGGTGTCAATCCACCCCAACCTTTTTCCCAATAAAACACAACGAACGGGGCAAGTGTAGGGTGTGCGTATCATCAATAATGCTTGCACAATGGTCAATCTAGAAGATTTTGAACAATATCACAAAGTTAAGACAATTGATTCCGTTATAATTCTTCGGGCAACTCAGTGCAATTTAACCCAATTGCAGTGAGAAATACACCATCCTATCCTATAAAACTTCTTTTCTTGTATGAAAAACACACACACACTAAGTCAAAAAGGAAAAAATCAACTCTTTCATCTCAAATGGGTCTAACAACAAGTTTAAAACCAAAAGCTACCAATCTAACAATAACCAATAACATTCAAAGCTAATGTCCAATATAATGAATCAGCTCACACATGTTACTCATCTACACTCAACAAAAAGGAATACTAATTTTCAGTTTGTATACCTGACAATTTGCATTTTTAGGATTATTCAAAACCCCATGTTTGAATCTCTGAGAAGGAATACTAAGCTGCTCATAAAGGGCCATCTTGTTCCTTGGCGGTGCTCTTGGACCTCCCTTTTCTGTGTCATTAACATGAAGCCTTGGAAACATAGGTCCCATTAATTTCTCTTCACCCTTTCCTCTCTTCATTTCTAGCTCCTAATACTTCTCAAAAGTTTCACCCAATCTCTAACATTGATTAATTCACTCAAAAAATAGGAAACTTAACCATACATTCAACTTCCAAATTTTGAAGAAATCAGTCAAATTACTTCAAGTTTCAACAAAAATAATCAATAATAAGGAAAACAAAGCGAAACCCATCTTAAAAAACAATAATTCTACCAACTCAGAAGCCCAAAACTGATTCTTTACATAGAAATCAAGCAATTTCTGAAATTTTTTTTGTATATTTCAACAAAATTCCTGTTGTATTTCTCTCTTCTTCTTCCTTTTTCTGGCTTGTTGATGAGAACAATTATTATTACAGTGGAAAAAGAAACAAGAACTAAATTGGGAAAATCGGCAAAAGATCAAACGACTGTGTGAAAATGGAAGAGGCAAAAAAGTGCAAAGTGCAAAATGCAGGACCCAGTATTTTTGGATAGAGCAGAGAGAAACTAGAAAGACCAATAAGAGAGTTAAAAGTATTATATTAGGATTATTAAAATATTCATGTTTCAGTTTATGCTCCTACCTATTATCTGGATTAATCCAAGATCAGACTAAAATTTTTAATTTTGATTGTAACTCGGATATAAAAATTTTAATTTTTTAAATAAAATGTATATATTTAAAATTATTTTTACAAATAGTATAAATTTGAAAATTGATAATTTAAAATATATTATAATACGATATTGCCATCGTGATTTTGGCTATTGCAGGCGATTCAGAGTCGAGGAGGTAAGACGGGCTATTAGTCGGATGAAGAGGGGGAGGGCGATCGGTCCTGATGAGATTCCTGTAGACTTTTGGAGGTACATGGTCAAGGATGGCATAGTGTGGGTGACTAAAGTGTTTAATACTATTATGAAGACTGCCAAGATGCCTGATGAATGGAGAAGGAGTACAATGGTTTCATTGTACAAGAATAAAGGAGATATTCAGAACTGTAACAATTACGGGGGTATCAAGTTGCTGAGTCACACTATGAAGGTCTAGGAGAGAGTAGTAGAGATGAGGGTACGAAGAGTAGTGTCTATCTCAGAGAATCAGTTTGGATTCATGTCGGGGCGGTCGACTACTCAAGCAATCCATCTTGTTCGAAGGTTAGTGGAGAAGTTTAGGAAAAGAAAGAAGGACCTTCAAATGGTGTTCATTGATCTCGAGAAGGCTTACGACAAAGACTCAAGGGATGTCCTATGGAGGTGTCTAGAGGTTAAAGGTGTCCCAATGGCATATATCAGGGCAATTAAGGATATGTATGATGGAGCCAGAACTCGGGTAAGAACGATGGGAGGAGATTCAGATTATTTTCTTGTTGAGATGGGACTCCCTCAAGGATCTGTGTTAAATCCTTTCTTGTTTGCCTTGGTGATGGATGAGATAACGCAATCTATCCAGGAGAAGGTACCATGGTGTATGCTATTTGCAGATGACATAATACTGATTGACGAGACTCGGCCGAAAGTTAATGATAGGTTGGAAGCTTAGAGGCATGCATTGGAGTCAAAAGAATTTAAATTGAGTCGGACCAAAACTGAATACTTGGAGTGCAATTTCAGTGGTGAGAGGGATGAAACCAACTCTGAGGTGAAGCTTGCCACTCAACCTATCCCAAAGAGGGAAAACTTTAGGTATCTGGGGTCCATTATCCAAGATAGTGGCGATATCGACAATGATGTCACACATCGTATTGCAGCAGCATGGACTAAATGGAGGCTCGCATCTGGAGTACTGTGTGATAAGAAGATACCCCCTAAACTCAAAGGAAAGTTTTATAGAGTGGTGGTTAGACCTTCTTTGTTGTATGGGGTGGAGTGTTAGCCTATCAAAAATGCACATGTTCAGAAGATGCATATGGTAGAGATGAGAATGTTGCGATACTGTATGGGGTGGAGTGTTGGCCTATAAAAAATGCACGTCCAGAAGATGCATGTTGCAGAGATGAGGATATTGAGATGGATGTGTGGTTATACCATGAGTGACAAGGTTAGGAATGAGACCAATCGAGAAAAGCTAGAGGTCGCTCCGGTGGCTGATAAGATGAGGGAAGCGAGACTGCGATGATTTGGTCATGTGCAGAGAAGGAGTGTCGATGCTCCTGTTAGAAGGTGCGAGAGGTTAGTTTTAGAAGCTACGCGGAGGGGTAGAGGTAGACCGAAGAAGTACTGGGGGGCTGTTCTACCTCTACGAGGTAGAGGTAAGGTCTGCGTACATCCTACCCTCCCCAGACCCCAATTGTGGGATTTTACTGGGTATGTTGTTGTTGTTATTGTTGTATTATAATACGATATTGAATTCCGAAAAATGTAAATTTAGTAATAAAGGGCAATTTAGTAAATCAAACCCTAATAAATACTATTCTTTTAAGAAAAATATCAAATCATGGACCTAAATCACAAATTCGGACAATTGTTTCAATTAATTAGGAAAAAGAATCTAAATACCATATTAAATTTGGAAAAATAATTCAAATATCATCTATTAATAGTTTGAGTTAAATGTACTTTTAGCATAATAAGATTGGCCCTAGTATGTCATTATTCCCTAAAGACAAAAGCTTCACTACATTTTTTTTTCACAAGTAAATAACTCATTAGTTTTGAACTTTGCAAAATGGTCCAAAATTTGTTCATGAACTTTATAAAATTGTGCATTTTTCAGTTTTTCTTAATCACTTATCCATAATGCTTTAAATAAATTACCACTACTATTTTAGTTGATGTGTCCACTCTAAAAAAAATATTTTGAAAATCATTGTTATTGCACCATAAACCATTTCACATCAAAGACACATACAAAAGACACATAAGTTTTGTACAAGACCATGTCATTCAAATAGTCTCTTTCATGTCTTTATTTGATCATTTTGCCCTCAACTACTATAACTCACCCTTAGTTGTCATAATATAATTGTGAATGATTTAGAAGCTAAATGTTGAAAAAAAGTCTTTAGCATTATGAGGTTGTTTAGGAGCTTCAATTTTGCTATTAATGATATCACAAGGAGTAATGATTAAACCATCAACGGATATGATGTTGTGAATAGAATTGTTCCTTTCTTAATTAAAGATGTTGCGTTCGAGCTCTGAGTATAGAAAAATTCTTGACAGGAAACGCTTCTCCTCGATGGGCCCTATGCGTGGCGAATTCAAATTAGTTGGGCTCCAGTAAAGGATTAATGATAGGATTATGGTAATCAGGTTTTCCAACAAATATGAAAATTTAAGTTTGGAAGATGAATTTTATTTGAGATGATACAAGGCTTAAAAGGCGGTTAATTTAAATTTGAAAAATAGATATATTAACGATACATTATCATTAGGGAACCTTATGCGAGACGAGTCCATATTAGCTGGGGTTAGTAAAGGATTAGTGATAGGATTGTGATAATCGAGTTTTCCGACAAATATGAAAATTTAAGTTTGAAAGTTGAGTTTTATTTGAGATGATACAAGGCTTAAAGGGTGATTAATTTAAATTTGAAAAATAGACATATTAATGATATATTACTATTAGAGGTTTTGAGTACAATGACGATACAAGGCTTAAAGAGTGATTAATTTAAATTTGAAAAATAGACATATTAATGATATATTACTATTAGAGGTTTTGAGTACAATGACGATACAAGGCTTAAAGAGTGATTAATTTAAATTTGAAAAATAGACATATTAATGATATATTACTATTAGAGGTTTTGAGTACAATGACGATACAAGGCTTAAAGAGTGATTAATTTAAATTTGAAAGATAGATATATTAATGATACATTACCATTAGAGGTTTTGAGTGTTCACGAAAACAATGATGCTACAACGAAAATAATAAGGTTCTTCTTCAAAGTCCAAGCTAAATCCCAATCATTTTAGAAGAATCGATAGTAAATTTAAGCTTTTTTTTCTTATAAAAAAAAAAGTCATCACAATCTCATAATAGATTTAACACAATTATTGATGAATAACATATTTGGACCATTTTTCCAAAAGTTTGGTAACAAATTCAACCATTTTTCCCTTCAATCAATCACCATAACATTATTTATTACATACTACAAACTAAAGTACCATACATTAGTCCAAACTTTGAACTTTCTTGTGAA
>DF366931.1:1112-20066 GCA_000787875.1 Solanum virginianum
TGTCTCCTTTGTTCCCATGAATGGGTTAATATACATGATTTACATCCTAAAATAGAACTACTAATTAGGAACTAATATATGCTATCTTAAAATAGAAGATTACAAAATATTACAAGAATATATTTTACATATTCTGACACTCTTCAATATAATGAATTTTAATTGACATGATACTCAAATCCTTCTCAAAATTAATACTCGTTGATTGCGTAGTGTAATAATCTTCCTCTCTACCAACTAACGAGGACCAAAATTTAACCTGGTCAACAACACATATGGTTTGTTTCGGTCGGTTTTTGGTTTATGATTTATCAATTAAAAGTCATAAGTTAGAAATTCTAACTTATATTTTTTGACTTATTTTTATTTTTGCTTTAAAAATAAGTATTTATAAGCAATTTTTTATTTTATCCATATAATTCAACATCACTTAACAAATATTTTGACTTAAAAGCACCTAAATTAAGTCAATCTAAATTGGCACTTCACCTCTACTCCAATGATGCTTCTTCCAATATTATCAATCAAAAAATGGAGAAAAAAGTCAGGTCTTTTAGGGCCTATTCGAAAAATCATTATGATATATAATTGGATTTTATGTAATTGAGTGTAATCACACTATCTAACATATTTAGGTAGTCATGTAATAATTTGGTCGACATATAATTTGGTGTATTTGGTAGGGATAATTATACTCTCCACTTCACAAAAGGAGTGGGGAGTGGGGTATGTAAATTAACGATAATTACATGGTGTGATTACAAGTTAGTTACTTTCTAATTTCTTCTTTTTATCTTTTTTGTTTAATTTACTTTTTATTTTAATTATTTTTTTTATTTTTTAAATTATTTCTAAGAGAATCTAAAAATATATATTTTTTCATTTTATATTGTTTATATTTCATTTCTTCCTTATTCTTAACCTTTAATTCATTTGATTTCATGTAATTTTTTTGCAGTATCTATTTTTACGTCATCACTACTCGATGATATTCCGTCAGTATATGATACACAGTACTATCATATAGGATCAAGCTTAGTTCTCTATGATATTCTATTAGTATATTTATACCCTACTGATATCATATATGATTAAACTTTTTTTTGAAAAAATAAATAAAAAATAATTAAGACTCCATTTCCTGTATGATATTCTATCATTATATTGATACCCTATCAGTATAATATAGGATCAAACTCTTTTTTTAAAAAAATAAATAAAAAACAATTAAGAAAAAATTATTAAAATCACAAATTTTATTTATTAAGCTAATTTTGATAGTTTCACTGAAGCACGGCTTTTTTCTTCTTATATTATTAATTTTGCAGACAAATCTACAAGTTCATATGCACTATATTTTGTATAGTCAATACGCCCTTTAATCGGGTGATGATAAACAATTTAAAGACTTTGATAATAGGTCTCAAGTGTTTT
This sequence comes from Solanum virginianum, assembly GCA_000787875.1. NCBI lineage: Eukaryota > Viridiplantae > Streptophyta > Magnoliopsida > Solanales > Solanaceae > Solanum > Solanum virginianum. The sequence continues at coordinate 2,547 of DF366931.1, forward strand.
AAGGTTATATGTGAATGACTCTAAACTTAAGTAGGGAGATTTTCATATATATAAAATAAAATACATAATTACAAAATATAATAATAGAATTTGTTTACGTGAGAAGTGTCAAATACACATTTGAATAATTTTCTTTTTTTGAGTTTAATATCTAAACAATTAGAAGTATGAGTTTCATACCTAGAAGGCTAAACTATCACTTATTAATTTGAGAAATATAATTCTCTCTTTTATTTCACTATCACCATAATGTGTGTACTATATTCTCTCTTTTATTTTAACATCACGCTCTACATAGACTAAATATTCTATCCTGATAAAAGATAAATAAATTAGAGTATTAGCTAAAGTTAAATATCAAAGTATTATTTTTTTTAAAATTATAAAATATTTTTCTTACCTCACTCCACTACTTTCTCTTTTGTACCCCCGTCCCATCTCCCCCCTCCCCCAAACAAATCAATGTTTTAGTTTTTTTGTTTTAAAAAAAGATCTTTGTAAAATTTTTAAATAAATTCTTACTTCATCTCCCTTCACCCTCTCCCCTTAAAATATTAATTTAGATATTTTAATTTTTTTTATAGAAAAAAATAATTCTACCATATCCACCTAATCCTCCACTTTCTTTTTTCCACACTTTTTAGAAAAATAATTTTACTTGCTGAAAGTTTTTTCTAAAATAATTTTTTAATTTATGATATTCGGTACACAAATAGATTTTTTTCCTAAAAATATGTGTACATATATATAAAAAGATGAAAAAAATGTAAAAAGGATAAAAAAAATTAGGAGTAGAAGGTAAGATGGATATCGGATAGAATTTTATTTATTTTAAAAAATAAAAATAATATCATTTTTCTTAGGAAGGAGTAGAAGATGAGGTGAAGTTTGATTTTTTAAAAAAAATATTCTATAAAAGAGATTTAAAAAAATTAATAAGGTGGGGATTGTCTGGGTGTGGGTGTGGAGGGGGTACTCCAGGGGTGGGTTGGGGGTGGAGTAGGTGAGAATAATATTTTAAAATTTATTTTTTAAAAAATAATATTTTTGAGAGATTATTAATACTTTAATTTTTAAATTTTAACTAATATTAATAATTTATTTAATTATTATTAAGATGAAATATTTTATTCATGTGACAAAATATTTTTCAATGAAAGAGAGGGTGTGTTTCTCAAACTAATAAGTGATAGTTTAGGTATAAAACTCACACTTACATTAGTTTAGGTATGAAACAAAAAAAAAAGGACAGTTTAGGTGAGTTTTTAACATTTATCTCTAATTTTTACAATGACATTTTTTTGGATTATTACACTGAGGGATGCTTCGGTAAAAATAATTACAAAAAAAACAACCCTTTGTTGTATAGGTATGTATAGTCATTGTAATTGTGTATCAATATATATATATTTAGTGTATAGTTCATGTATAAGTAATATACATTGTATAGTCAGTGTATACTTTCTATAACTTTTGGCAAGATATATTGTATAGTCATGTATAGTTTCACTGATTTGGGGCTAATTTTTATACAAATAAAACATGAAATACATTTATGTAAATTAATTAATTTTTTTTTGTATATATTTGAAAAATTATCTCTTTCTTTTTATAAGGCATATATACAAGGATAGCGAACTATCTATGACTGAAAATTAAAAAGCAATTCTTTATATATGAAATCTCCTTTCCTATATTATGGTCAAATTCTCCTTCTTTAATTTATGACTGAATTTTTTCTCTCACATTCAGATCAATATTATCCTTTTGTCTAATTTTTGCTCCAACAAAATTCAAAATTGATATGAAGTCGGGTTTGGAAGTCACCTAGATATATTATTTTGAAGTAAATAAAAATACAATGAAGCAAATGATTATACAAATTTATGATAAGCACTAAAAATAATTAACAATAAGTAATGCACTTGTAAATTATGAATATGAATTGAGATATTAAAAAAGCAAAATAATGTTATCTCCATCTTAGTGTGTTCGTTCTATTTTATTTGTAGTGATTCTAAAAATATGCTTTTTTATTTTTTAGTAACTTTTTAATTTTTCAACTTTCTACATAACATATTTAAGATGCAAATTCAAATAGTGTTTTAGTATATTTAATATATTTTTACTTTAAAATCACAAGATTTTAAAACAGTGTTTACTTTCATAAATCCCATGACATAAAATAAACAAATTGAAATGGTTGAACGGATAAAATACATAATGATAATATTAAAGTGATAAATTTTTATATGAACAAATTCAAAAAAGATCTCTAGAACATTTAAAGTCAAATAGTAATCTATATATCTCTATAATAATAAAATTAAAATTCAAGTTTCATATTTAAAACAAATATTAAAAACTAGGAAAATATCAAATAGCATTTTGTTTACTTGTCTTGTTGTACGCGTTTTGCACGTGATCAAAATGAGAAAAATTAAATTTAATTATGAACTTATAACAAAAATTACTACAAAAGTAACATTGATAATTATTTATTTGTAAAGGTCATATATATAGAGAGATTTTATCACTAATTAGAGTTGATGGCAAATTAGAATTTTCCTTAGCGATAGTAGGTATGTTCTTGATTCAAATAATGAAGAAGTAGAAGTCTATCAAATAAGGAAGATTTAGAAATATTTCCACATCTAGAAGTCATTATTTTATTACTTTTATATTTTAAAAGTTAATATTAATATTAAATAATAATTTTTTAAAATGATAAAAATAGAATTTTATTTAAAATAGAATCTTTTAATAAAATGTAAAAAGTTTAAATAATATTTTTAAATATCTTTACTCATGAATAGATATAGATAGATTAATCAACTTTATCCTTGGCTATACTATTGACTCAAATGTCAAATAGTCAAATATATCCTTTATCGTTACCAAACTTCACAAAAATGCCTCTAGTTTAATGGATTTCCCCAAATTGACCTCCTTTCCCCAATTTCACTTAAATTTACTGGATTGCTAGTCTTTTGACCCGACCCTGCCCACTAAATTAATTTAACCCATATCAATTAAACCCCAAAGCAATTTTTCGGACTGGTAGATTGAAGGTCAAGAGAAGCTGAAGCTGAAGCTGAAGCTGAAGCTGATGACGGTTTAGGATCTCGAAGATCACATTGATGGAAGAAACTGCCGGAGAAATCCTATTTGAGACACGACGTCACGCTTCTAGGCCATATATTTCCAATTATCCTCCACAATATCAACAGGTTTTTCCACTGATTTGAATTTTGTAGATGAATCTCTTTCATTTTTCTCAATTGCTTACATTCTTGTGTTTGGTTTAGTTGAATGAAGGCGCCAAAAGCAGTTATCTTTCAAGATTGTTTTCGTCCTCAGGTACATTCATTTTTTGTCGAATTGGGCATTTGGAGAAGGTTACAACAACTAAATTGGCTGAATTTTGTTTGAACTAGTTTCTTTCTGGAAATTTGGAAACTTTTATGTTGATGGATGAGAAAGGACTGCTTTCTTTTGTTTCTTCCTTGATGTGATCTAAATGCAAGTTCTTTGTTTTTTGTTATACGAATGTGAGCTTATTGATTAGTTCGTTGAATATTTGTTTAGCTGGATATAGTCACCTCATATTTGTTTAGCTGGATATAGTCACCTTTTGAGTGTGAGTTAGATTTTGTTTTAGGTCGAAATAGAAATCTCAAAGTGGATAATGAAGACAAAGGGAAGTTACAATTGTTCTTCATTTTGGAATTTGATTACAGAAATGCAATTAGTATAAAATGAATACATTGGGTTATTTATCGAAACATGAAAAGAAGATATGGTGTTGTTTTACAAGTTTGTTACTATTTTTGACTATGTATTGAAGTCACTCATCACCACTACCACTTAAGAATGACATGAAATATTGGAAACGTTAAACATCGAAAGGGATAACGGTAAATGTCCAAACAAGTGCTACATAGATGTATTGCTGCAGTTTTCAGATTATCTAAAGGCTGCGTTCCAGTTTTGAGATATCTTATTTGATTGTTGTGATTTCCATATATGTAAGCTTACAGTGCTTATCATCTCTGAGATGCTTAATTGATGAGCTTCTTTTTCGTTTTTTGCATTTTGTTTCGGTTTCAGTCTCATTATCTTGGAGGCATTGTGTAGCAGGTTCACATTAGTTTGCATGAAAAACAATCACTAATTTCTTTCAGTTTTAAATTTATATGAAATTTAGGCAGTTTATCCCACAAGTTAAACCACCTGGGGTTTACTAGTACAGAGATTCACGAGAAGAAAGAATAGGTTATCACAGTAAAGTTTGAAGAGAATAGATTGAATTTTTAGACTCATCTGGACTATGCCACATAGCATCAGAGAAACCTGTGAATGCTGGTCTCAGATGAAATTGACAAATCCATCAGGAAAGTATGGGAGATGATTCCTGCCCGTATATTTTGGTGTGTCTAGACACGGAGAATGGAATCACTGTTGCTTGGAATCACTGTTGCTTTGATGGGTTATCAACTCCTTGCCACGCTCTTAAAGCTAGATGTCTTTTGTGCTATATTATTGGCAAAATCTAGCCTTTGTAGACTGCAATATAAACTTTTTTGGATTTTGTCTGCTCTTTTGCTCTAGCTCAACACTTTTTGTACCAGTCTGACTTCTCCTTCCATCGTTTCTACTTATTCCATCTTCTTGATGTCTATTATATAATGTTTCTTACTTGCATCCTCTTGATGCCTATTATACAAAGTTTTTTACTTCATCCAAAAAAAAAGAATAGATTGAAATAATGGGGTGAAAAGAGGTAAATCAACTAGCTGAGAAACTATAGTATCTAAGTTACGATCTTCATAAAAGAGTATCTATGTTACAATTAGATAGATAGTGGTAGTTTAAAATTCTTGAAGTATAAGAAGTTTTCCTTTTGAGGAAATGGACCAAGGAAATTAGAAGAAAATAAAGATGTAAAAAGAAATTAGGTCAAGCAACTTCATATATAGAGTATTAGTTTAAAATTCTTGAAGTATAAGAAGTTTTCCTTTTGAGGAAATGGACCAAGGAAATTAGAAGAAAATAAAGATGTAAAAAGAAATTAGGTCAAGCAACTTCATATATAGAGTATTAGTTTAAAATTCTTGAAGTATAAGAAGTTTTCCTTTTGAGGAAATGGACCAAGGAAATTAGAAGAAAATAAAGATGTAAAAAGAAATTAGGTCAAGCAACTTCATATATAGAGTATTAGTTTTACTTCACTTGTTGTTCAGACCTTTTAGTTAAAATTAACAATTTTTGTTATGTATGAAGGTATTGCCCAACTCAAGGAGAGATGGAGAAAACATGAGCATACAACAAAAATAAGGAGACATGCATCCTTATTTGTTTCTCCAAGGGGTCATCTTGTGGCTGTAGCATCTGGGAATCAGATAACAATCTTGCAGAAGGATGATGACTACCAAAAGCCTTGTGGAATATTTGTCTGTAAGTTTCAGGAACCTAAAATAGAAGTAACAAACGGTGGTGGCAGTAATCCCTTTTATCGGAGATCTATAATAGGGCATAATTTAACATGTTAAAGGGATCCTTTGTTTTTAACGTTTCAAAGCTGCCTTCCTGCCTGCAGCTTGTCAGTGTTTTTCCTGTTCTTTTGATCTCTATTTAGTCACTGAACCAACACATTGTGCCCTTTGATATGTATAAGTACACAATTGATGCTGTTTTCTTTCCTCTGAAATTCCAATTGATTTATGTGGAGACAGACAGGACTGTGCCATCAACTTATTGACTTCCCTTTCTTCTCTGGTTGAGAATTCTAGGATTCAGATCAACCCCAACAACTAATAGATCAAGAGGGTGACAAGGAGGATTAGAATGACTGTCACATTACTTTTTAGATTTACAATTGGTTTCTAGTGCTACTCTTTATGATTATGCAGACATATAGCTACACTTATCAATTATTTACGGCCTCTGTACATCTAGGTAAAAGCATTACTTCATTCCATTGTGGGGCTTGGTCTGAAACTCATGATGTTCTGGGCGTTGCTGATGATAGTGACACAATCTATCTCATCAGAGCTAATGGTGAGGAAATTACCAGAATTTCCAAGAGTCATATAAAAAGTTCTTCACCAATAGTTGGCCTGCTGGTGCAGGATGATGCTGGTTTGAAGAAATCTTGCTTGTAAGCTCAATTATTTGTGGAGGTTTCTTCTCTCTCATAATTTTCATCTTATTACTTAGTTTGTACATCTGGGTGGATACATCTTTTTCAGGTGTACTTTCACAATAATTACAGCAGATGGGTTGATTCATGACATTGAGATCAGTCAAGATCCAAGTGCATCTGTTTTCTCACCCCTTGCCTCAAGCAGCGGGACAATGCTGAAGCAGTTTCCACAGGATATGATCTGCCTGGATTACCAGCCACAACTGAGCTTATTTTCCATAGTTAGCAGTGCAGGCAGCATACAGTTAACTACTAATGGTAGCTCAAAATCTCTTAAATATATCCGCAACATATTTATGTATTGGTTCTTAATTTTGTTTTAGCAGAGATTTTGAATTGATGCAAGCTACCTATTACTTTTCTTTATCATTGATATTATTTCTTTTCTAGGATTGTACAGTCTCACCCTTTGCCGGAAAAGGGGAAACTTAGACCTGGAAGTTCTCGTTTCTACTCAGTTTGGGGGTATCTTTTCTATCCCGAAAGATTATGTCGGTTATACATCTTTTCCTAAAGTGTCAATATCACCACAGGGAAGATTTGTTGCTACTCTTGATGTGGGAGGATCTTTGAATACCTTTAAGTTTGATGAGGAACAACATTCTCTCTCAAAATGTTCTTATGGAGAGGGAAATGAATTTCATCAGGGAAATAAGGACTCTGATAAGGGGAACATTCTCATGAATGGGGTTGTAGATTTTGCCTGGTGGTCTGATGGTATACTTGCTGTTGCAGAAAGAAATAGCAGCATCACTATGATTAACATATGTACTGGTACGATGCTATGTAAGAAGGATGAAACTATGTATTCATTGCCCCTTTTAGAGAGATTGCCACAGTTGTCGGGGGAGCTTTTTCTACTAGAGACAAAATCATCCATTCAGAACAATGAATCAACTAAAGAAATTAGAGCAAGCAGCTTTCATCTTATGAAGTGTGATCGTGGTGATATGAGTAATAACTTTGACTGGGCCAATTTCCGATGGAGCTTAGTTTCATTTTCTGAACGATCCATTCCTGAAATGTATGATATATTAATCTCCAGACAAGAGTTTCAGGCTGCTCTCATGTTTGCCGATCAGCATGGGCTAGATAAAGACGAAGCTCTAAAGGCACAGTGGTTGCACTCCTCCCAGGGTGTAAATGAGATAAATACACTACTTTCAAATATCAAAGACCAAGTTTTTGTACTTTCTGAATGTGTAGGTCGATTTGGACCAACTGAAGACGCAGTTAGGGCTTTGCTTGATCTTGGACTTCGCATAACTGACCGTTACAGATTTTCTGAGCCTGAGGTCAATGATCATAGTAAGGTTTGGGATTGTCTTGTGGCAAGACTTAAATTGTTGCAATGCAGAGACCGGATAGAGACATTTCTTGGGATAAACATGGGCAGGTGATAATATTATTGCTCCCATTCTTTTTCTTCTTCTATTGTGAATGTCTTTTGTTCTGGATTCATAAGTTTTATATTAAACCTGATTGGAATGTTGTGATGCTCAGAAGCAATCTTATTTTGTTTGCATATTCTTTTTGATTCTCTATGAAGCTTCTATATAACTAATTAGATTTTCTGTAAGTGTCGACAAAAGCTGAAAACTTCAAAATTCGGTAGAGGTTCCAAAACTACCACGTTGCCTTTTTTGACTTCCATATTTAACTGGATTATGGTTGAGATGACACGTTTTCATTTTCAAACTTTGTATAAACTACTTCTAGGGGTATAAAGTGGCTTGTTGTTCAATGACCCAACTGTGAAATTGTATGTTTTTTTTTTTTGGGTTTAATTTTGTTTCTTTTCCTATATTTCATTAGGTTTGCTTCTTAACCTGTTTCTCGTAAGGGCCTGTTTGGAAAGCGACTCTGGTAATTGGATTTGGTGTAATTAAGTGTAATTACACTGTTTGGCCTATTTGATTGACCATATAATTACTTGATCAATAGTTAATTGGGTGTAATTGACAAGGGGTCATTACGCTCTCCAGTTTGCCATGGAGGGGTGTGAATTGTTGGTAATTACATGGTGTAATTACAAGCTGATTACTTTTTAATTTCTTTTTTTTTTAAATTTCTATTTTTATTTTTTCATTTAAATTTAATCTTTTTATTTGTATTATTCCTAATGTTTTCGAGAAATGTTTTTATACTATTTATACTTCATTTCATTCTCACGCTCAAATTGCTTCATGTGATTCTATGTAATTTTTCGTATTACTTATTTTTTATTTATTTTATGTTTATTTTTTTCATTGGCATCATTTTGTTGGCATTTTAATTTTTAAATTAAAGTAGAATTCATTGTTGAATAAGGTTGTAAATTAAGATTTTCTTTTCTTTTAAATCATATTTATGTACACTATGTTGAAATTTGACATTAGAGTATTATGGTAAATTTTTTATTTTGAATTTAGAACTTATGTTATATTTTCATTTTCATTTGTTTTAGGAGTATTTACTCGATATTTTACATTGTAAACTATTTTTTTAGTTAGACATATTAGATCATCTTTTTGTCTCATGTTTTAATAATTTTATAATGTTATATTTATAATATTAATCTTTTTGTCGAACATGCTTTTAATGATGTTCATAAAAATTTTGTACTTTTAGTTCTCATGATTAGTTTAATTAAAAATATTGATTTGAACCCTTCAGGGTGGCCCAATGGTTTGAGCTTGGAACTTCCATTTTGGAAGTCTCAAGTTCAAAACCCCTTGCCGGCAAAAGCAAGAGTTTTGCCTTCTAGGCCAATTTCGTCGAACGGCTTGCCTGGTGCGGGTTACTCTCCTGTGTGGTTTGCGAGTTATTGCATAGAGTGCAGTTTTTACCTATGCACACCCAAAGGGTAGCGATTGCGATTTTCCCGTATCATATATATGTGTTACATATAGAAATCATTTTTTTTATACTATTAGTTTAAAAACATGTATTCATTATATTTAAGAACATATATTCCTGAGACGAGGGTTCCCAGGAAACAACCTCTCTACCTTGTGAAGTAGTGGTAAGGTCTGCGTACATTCTACCTTCCCCAGACCCCACCTGTGGGATTCCACTCGGTATGTTGTTGTTGTTGTTGTTGTTTTAATATATTATCAAAAGACTATATATCTTAAATATTTAATTTGATATTATTTATAAAGGCCATAATTTATCTAATATAAATTCTTAATTTTAGATAATTAACTTTTATTTTTAAAATTTTATATAACCTTATGATTACACTTGTGCAAACAAATAGTGCACTTGTAATTACAATGTTATTAACTGTAATAACATTGTGGCAAACAAACAAATCATTGTAATTATTAGATTGTGTAATTACTAGGCTGATGATTCCTACCCTAGTAATTACACCAATTTCAATTATCAGTTGGCTTTCCAAACAAACCCTAATGATCCTACTGACTTTGAAACTAGGACGAATCGTCATGCTTTTAAATAGAAGTAGTACTCAAATGGTTTCTACTGACTTGAAACTTAATGACTTAGCCTTTTGCAGGTTTTCTTCTCAGGAGTACAAGAAATTTTGTACTTTACCCATTAAAGAAGCTGCAATTGCACTTGCAGAAAGTGGCAAGATTGGAGCATTAAACCTTCTCTTTAAGCGTCATCCTTATTCCTTAACTTCCTCATTGTTGGATGTCTTTGCTGCCATCCCTGAGACTGTTCCGGTCCAGACTTATGGCCAGCTCCTTCCTGGGAGTTCCCCTCCTCCAATTATTTCTTTGAGGGAAGAAGATTGGGTTGAGTGTGATGAGATGGTAACTTTTATCATCAGCAGAGTCCCTGAGAGTGATGAGAGCTATACTCAGATCAGAACTGAGCCTATTATAAAACAATTTTTGGGGTCTCAGTGGCCTTCAGTAAGTGAACTCTCGTCTTGGTACAAAAAGAGAGCTAGAGATATTGATACCTTAAGTGGACAACTTGATAACTCCATGTGCTTGATTGACTTTGCTTGTCGCAAAGGGATTTCAGAATTGCAGCCATTCCTAGAGGAGATTTCTTACTTACACCAGTTAATCTATTCCAAGGAGAATGAAGAAATGAATTTGTCCATGAGTCTTACTAGATGGGAAAGCTTACCTGATTATGAAAGATTTAAATTAATGTTGACTGGGGTCAGAGAAGATACTGTTATTAAAAGATTACATAGTAAAGCAATTCCATTCATGAAAAAGAGGTTTCACTCTTTGACGGTGCCTAATAGAGATGAGAAAAAAGATCACTCAACTGAGTCATTTCTGGTCAGATGGCTGAAGGAGATCGCCTCTGAGAATAAATTGGAGATGTGTTCAGTTGTAATTGAAGAGGGTAGCAGAGAGGTCCAGAATAATAACTTTTTCCATAATGAGGCTGAGGTTGTAGATTGTGCTCTTCAATGCATATACGCTTGCTCTGTTACAGATAGGTGGAGTACAATGGCCTCCAGTTTGTCTAAACTTCCATTTCCACGTGGTAAGCCTTTGACAAAATGCTATAATCCTGTCATTACTACTTCCTTCCCCCCAACTTTGAGAACAAATAAATTTCTTCTTTGTCTTCTTGTGATTTAGGAACAAATAAATTTCTGCCTTGTTTTGTTGTGATTTACTATCTTAGCAACCTTTGGCAGTTTTGCTAATCTTCCACCTTCTCTTCTTTCTCCTTCTTCTCTCCTCTGCTGATGTGGAGCTAAATGGTGATCAAATTTTAGTCGTAAGATTTCTTTGAAATCAGTTCTTGATACATGTACTATAGATTTTGATTAATATGTAATGATGGATATTCCATGTCTTCTCATCTATGCTTTTCTCTTTTAGGTCATATAAGTAAAAATATGCCACAGGCTTGCATGAAATGAATAGAATTCCAAAAAGTAGTTGATTATTACTTGTGTATGATTCAACATTTTTATAAAAATTTTGAAGTTTGATTACTTATTGATTTTTTTTCCTTTACTCTCCTTTTCCTTTTTCTCTCTCTTTTTTAGGGAGGGTGGAAGTTGCCATTTGCCTATTTATAATTTCAGATTCGGATGAAAACTTTTGTTAAATTCTTGGTATGGCTGGTAATTTAATATTGTCATAGTCGTATTGGTCCCATACTAGTTTGTTTCTCATCTCACATATCTCTTTCTTTGTATTTTCAATGTCAAATAGCTTGTGACTGTCATTGGTAGGGTAGTTGAGTAATTGAAAATTCTTGTTTAAATTTGCTGAAGTCACTACTAATTTTTTTTCCGTAGAGATTACTACTTACAGAAAAAGAAAAGAAATAATTGTCCAAATTGTGGTTTAACAGATTCTGAAGGTGCAAGCCTCAAGGAAAGGTTGAAACTCACAGAAGGTCATATAGAAGCAGGAAGAATACTAGCGCTATACCAGGTTAGGTTTTATAGTAATCATGTATAACCTAGAGTTTCTGTCTCTCTGGCCCCACAGGATAGTATTGTTTCCGTCTAGGCTAAGTTCTGCAATCTGGCATCTTCATTTTCCAAATTGTCATCAGGCATCTGTTGGATCATAGTCCCTGGAATCTCTTTCGTCATATTCATTCAGAGTAGGTGTGTTCTCTCAATCTCATCTGGGATTGAGTGTCTGTACTCCTTCGTTTCCACAAATTGCTGCTTACAGTTCTTTTTATGGTTTAGCAGCCATAACTATTCCAGGCATGGGATGCACCTTGGATTGTTTGAAGCATGCTAATTTGGTCGTAACTTCCACTGCTATTGCCAATTTTAAATCACAATGGTCGTTGATGAGTCTGATTTTTTTTCTGCCCAACAAATTGTGGTGTCATAAAGACGCTAGCTTTACTACTACTACATATATATAATACTAGTTTCTTGGTATATGCATTGCATGTGGATATCATGTAGTATAGATTTCTATAAAATAATGTTCACTCTCTACCAACTTATGTGATATCCTTTCCCTTTTAGTTTGTCCTAGAAGAATGATATCTAAAAATAATGTAACATGACATTCTTATTTTGTTCTCAATGAGATGACTTATAGCCATATTTTATCTAAGACTTATTTTATACTACAAATTTCAAATGTATTTTTGTCTTTCTAAAACTTTGTACTGAAAATCTTAAGCCTCAATTTCAGCTTGTCCAACAGATGAATGTCAAACATATGAGAGATTATTTTTTTTTGAGAAAGGTAACTTGTATTATCAACAGAGGGATACTCCAGGAGTATTCCAGTAAATACTTACAAAAAGATCACAGAAATGGAAAAACTAGCCTCCTATAATCTCAAAAGTAATCGAGAATACTAGGATATCTTCTTCTTGAGGATATTCGTGCTTCCACCAAAAATAGAACAAACCATGCAATTCATCTTTATTTTCACAAAAGAGCTGCTCTTGTTTGCAAAACATCTTTGGTTCCTTTCTAGCCAAAGAGTCCACCAAATGCAAGCTGGAACAATCTTCCATTTCTCTGTGCCCTGACTGATTTCCATTGCTGTTCCAACAGGCTAAAGCTTCCTTAATATTCCTAGGCATAGTCCAGTTAATACCCCTAAGATTGATGAAGATCTGCCAAAGCTTCACTGTCTCTCTACAGTGTAGAAAGAGATGATTTATTGTCTCTGCCTCACATTCACAAAAAGAGCATCTGGAGCACAATTGGAGGCCTCTTTTCATTAGGTTATCATGGGTTAGTGCAGCCTGCTTAGCCAGAAGCCAGGAGAAGCAGGCTATCTTGAATGGAACCTTGACTTTCCATATCATTTTCCATGGCCAGCCTCCTTGTTGAAGGTCTGATCTCTGAAACTTCCTATAACCAGATCCCACTGAAAATTTCCCTTGTTTGTCTGGAATCCAGGCTAGTTGATCCTCAATGGTATGAAATCCTTGCATTGTTCCAAAGTATTTAGGAATTCAACCATTCTACTCATCGTATGGAATCCAGGCTAGTTGATCCTCATTGGCGTTGAAATCCTTGCATTGTTCCAAAGTATTGCGGGATTCAACCATTCTACTCACCTCCCAATCATTCAATGGTCTTCTGAATCTAAAGTTCCATCCCCGGTCATCTCTCATCTCCTTAACAGTGACCTTTACCTGGAGGCTCAAAAGAAAAGGATTAGGGAAACTGTTTTTTAGAGATCCCTGTCCTATCCAACTTTCCTCCTAGAACAAGATCTTCCTTCCATCATCCACCTTGACCTTACAATCATTTATCAATTTTGGCCACAAAATCCTCATTTATTTCCACATACCAGTACCATATGGTTGTGTAGTAGCCTTGCTGATCCACCAGTTTTCCATGCAATATCTTGTCCTGATTGTCTCCTTCCCGAGAGATTGTTCTTGAGAAGCAAACCTCCACAGCCATTTCATTAGTAGGCTGCTGTTCTGAATCTTCAGATCCTTATTCCCAATCCCCCTTCTTTCTTGCTGGCTATGACTTCATCCCATTTGACCAAATGAAACTTGTGGTTGTTTGGTTCACAGTTACTTTGCCACAGAAAATTTCTGATGGTGTCCAGTCTGTCCCTTACACTAGCTGGATAGGGAATAATGACATCATATAGATAGGTAGAACATCCAGTACAACATATGAGATATTAGACATCAGGTTAGTTCAAGACTCATTTGGTTTATGTAAACACAAGCTCTCCTTAATTTGTGCTTCTGCCTTAACAGCCCTCTCTGACATGCCTAATTGAACCTTTGCCAATACATCTATGGCTAGAATCCATTTTTGCAAAATCACTGACCAAATATTTGTATTTAATTGTAAAAGCTTATTTAATTGCACTTATCATTATGTTACTCTAGTTACCTGCAACAGCTTTGTCTCTTGGAACTACTATTTTATAGGCATGATTTCTTTTTAGACACACTTTAAATTTGCCTTCTACAGAAAAATCCGTGGAAGTTGCGATAACAAATGAAGTCCTTCACATTAATTTTCCTTAGTTACGAACCAAATAGCTGAATCTCAAGTCATCTTGTAAATCTAGTCTTCCGATTGTTCAAGAAAACTTGTCAAAATGCAAAAATACTGTTTTGAACACTGCAGGACGTACAAAACACTGTTATGAACACTGGTTTTTGCGAAGGGAAACAATGGAATATAATGACCAACAGGGGGACGAACATACAAGAAAAAGTTATCTGATATCCAATAATCTTCATATGAAAAACCTCCTCGTTGTTGTACAGACTGTTAATGATGAGGTCCATGTGATGACTGATCTGCTGTGTGCACAATAAAATCTTCATATTTGTGAAGTTCCAGTATATCTTTTTAATCTTTAAAAGGTATATATCCAGCAATCAGAAGGTGTTGTGAGGAATTTGCAGGGGTAGTAACATTACATATTGTGTATTGAGCTTAAAAAATCTATCACGGCCTCAATATCAGTCATCTTGACATCAACAAACAAGTGATTATGATCCTCACTTATCATTCATATCTACTTAATCTTTTCATGTATAATTATCTAATCAAAGCATTACTTTTGGAATATTGGTATTACTTTATAAAATTGAGTACTACATTATTCAGCATACAAATGCAACCCACATGGTGAGCGACTAGTAATTTTTATTCAAAAGGATCATGTAGTAGCTTGTACTATTGACTACTGATTGGGGTAGTGGATCCTTTTTTGCTTTTTGTCACAACCTTAGTTTCCAATTATTATCCTGTAATTCTCAGGTCCCAAAGCCTATCAGCTTTTTCCAGGAGGCATATTCTGATGAAAAGGGTGTAAAGCAGATAATTCGTCTCATCTTATCCAAATTTGTTCGCCGACAGCCTGGACGATCAGATAATGATTGGACAAACATGTGGCTTGACTTGCAGTCTTTGCAAGAGAAAGCATTTTGCTTCATAGATCTTGAATATGTGTTGATAGAGTTCTGCAGGGGATTGCTGAAAGCAGGAAAGTTTTCACTTGCGAGGAATTATTTGAAAGGTGCAGGTTCAGTGTCTTTGGCAAATGATAAAGCAGAAAACCTTGTTATTCAAGCTGCCAGAGAATATTTCTTCTCAGCATCAAGTCTTTCTAGTTCCGAAGTAAGTTCATTTAATCTATCGAATACTAGCATAGGACTGATTATGTAATCTTATGTTTTTTTTTTTTTTTGAAGATGGTAATCCAGGCTAGTTGATCCTCATTGGCGTTGAAATCCTTGCATTGTTCCAAAGTATTGCGGGATTCAACCATTCTACTCACCTCCCAATCATTCAATGGTCTTCTGAATCTAAAGTTCCATCCCCGGTCATCTCTCATCTCCTTAACAGTGACCTTTACCTGGAGGCTCAAAAGAAAAGGATTAGGGAAACTGTTTTTTAGAGATCCCTGTCCTATCCAACTTTCCTCCTAGAACAAGATCTTCCTTCCATCATCCACCTTGACCTTACAATCATTTATCAATTTTGGCCACAAAATCCTCATTTATTTCCACATACCAGTACCATATGGTTGTGTAGTAGCCTTGCTGATCCACCAGTTTTCCATGCAATATCTTGTCCTGATTGTCTCCTTCCCGAGAGATTGTTCTTGAGAAGCAAACCTCCACAGCCATTTCATTAGTAGGCTGCTGTTCTGAATCTTCAGATCCTTATTCCCAATCCCCCTTCTTTCTTGCTGGCTATGACTTCATCCCATTTGACCAAATGAAACTTGTGGTTGTTTGGTTCACAGTTACTTTGCCACAGAAAATTTCTGATGGTGTCCAGTCTGTCCCTTACACTAGCTGGATAGGGAATAATGACATCATATAGATAGTGATTGCAGAACTCTACCATTGTTTTATGGAACTCTTCAATGTCCCCCAGCTTCCAATCATTGAGGTTCCTTCTGAGATGCAAATTCCAGCCCTAACCTGTCCAAAGTTCCTCAACAGTGACCCTTGGTAGTCGACTGAGATTGTACAATTCTGGAAACAGAAGCTTTAATGGTCTCTGATCTATCCACTTGTCCTCCCAAAAAAGAATTTTCCTACCATTACCCACTGTGAATCTGATTCTGGAGAGTAAGGTTGGCCATAGATTCCTTATAGATCTCCAAATGCCACATCCATAAGGGGTGGTAACCACCTTTGTCATCCAATTATTCTCCATTTCATACTTGGCTCTTATCATCTCCTTCCATAGCATAGTTTCATCTGACAAAAACTTCCACAGCCATTTCAACAACAAGCTTTTGTTCTGTTTTTTCATGTTTCTGACCCCCATGCCCGTTGCTTTCCTACTTTTCATAACCTCTTCCCTTTTAATCAGGTGGAATTTCTTCTTATCTTCTGTACCTTGCCATAGAAAATTCCTCCTCAAAATATCAATCTTCTGTATTACATTGTCAGGGGCAGGAAAGACTGACATCATATAGGTCGGGATTACATCAAGAACACTATTGATCAATGTCAATCTACCTCCTCTAGACAAATATTGGCACTTCCAATTGGCAAGTTTCTTCTCACATCTCTCAACCACACTATTCCAGATCCCTTTAGATTTACTTTTTACACCTAAAGGCATACCCAGATATGTTGTTGGCAGGGCACCAACCTTGCCTCCCAAAGTGCCAGCTAAGATGTCTATATCTCTCACCTTATTGATCGGATACATGAAACTTTTTCCCCAGTTAATGTGTTACCTAGAGACAGCCTCAAAGATAGTGAAGATGGCTCTTAGGTATAACATCTGCTCCCTGGATGCCTCGCATAGGACTAGAGTGTCGTCTGCATATGGCAAATGAGTGATCTCTAGGTCATTACCATTGGATTGTCCACCTTGAATCCCCTCAGCCATCCCTTGTTCCTGGCTGTCTGCATCAGATTGTTGAAACCCTCCATGGCCAAGGATGAATAGGAAGGGGGATAAGGGATCCCCCTGTCTAAGGCCCCTTCGCTAAGGAAAGAAACCACAAGGATTTCTATTAATCAGGACTGAGAACCTTACTGTACTGATACAAAATCTCACTCATTTGATCCATTTAGCTCCAAAGCCCATCTTTTGAAGAATGAGAAGTAAAAACTCCCAGTTTACATGATCATAGGCTTTCTGGATGTCTAGCTTACATAATAGACCTGAGACCTTACTTCTCTGTCTGGACTCTACACATTCATTGGCAATCACCACTGCATCCATTATCTGTCTGCCTTTAATGAAAGCCATTTGTTGTTTATCAACAAGCCTGTGTATCACCCTCTTCACCCTTTCTGCCAACATCTTAGCAATGATCTTGTAGACTCCACCTATTAAACTGATGGGTCTGAAGTCTGTCAGTTCCATTGCTCCTGCTTTCTCGGGAACCAAGGCTATAAAAGTAGCATTTAAACTCTTCTCGAAAATTCTCTGATCA
>DF366930.1:2358-21258 GCA_000787875.1 Solanum virginianum
GTTCGAGCTGAATGATTGGGTGCACTTGGAAGTGTCACCTATGAAGGGTGTCATGAGATTTGGGAAGAAGGGGAAATTGAGTCCTAGCTATATTGGCCCCTATCAGACTATAAAGAGTATTAGCAAGTTTTCTTATGAGTTAGAGTTGCCTTCTGAGTTAGATGCAATACATCCTGTATTCCACGTCTCGATGTTGAAAAATATGCATGGGAGACCCTGCCTTGGTGATCCCTTTTTAGAGCATTGGAGTAATGGAAAGTTTATCCTATGAGGAGAATCCAGTCCAAATTCTTGATCATTAGGTTTGAAAGTTGAGGACCAAAGAGATTACATTAGTCAAAGTCCTGTGGAGAAATTAATTCGTTGAGGAAGCCACACGGGAAGCTAAGATGTGAGAGCTAAATATTTGCATCTATTCATGCCTGATATTTCCTCAAAATGGATACATGGTGCTTTATTTACTTTACACTTTTGGAGGTCCTTTCAAAGGGGTTTGGTACAAAGTTAAGCTTAGTATGACCTTTCACCCTTAAACAGGTGGTCAAGCCGAAAGAACTATCCAAACACTTGAGGATATACTTAGGGCTTGGGTATTGGAGCTTAAGGGTATTTGGGATGGTCATCTTCCATTGATTGAGTTTGCCTATACCAATAGCTATCATTCTAGCATCGCTGTGGCTCCTTTTGAGGCTCTATATGGTAGGCATTGTAGATCATCGATTAGGTGGTTTAATGTCGATAAGGTAGCTTTGTTGGGACCAGATCTGGTTATGGAGGCTCTTGAGAAAGAAGATTAGAGAGAAGTTGAATACTGCCTAAATTCGTCAAAAGTCCTATGCCGATGTGAGAAGAAGGGACCTTGAATTCCATGTTGGTGATTAGGTTTATTTGAAGGTTTCACCCATGAAGGTTGTGGTTCATTTTGGTAAGAAGGGCAAGTTGAGCCCAAGATATGTCGGTCCTTATAGAGTAATGAGGAGAATTGGTAAGGTAACTTATGAGTTGGAATTGCCTAGTAAGGTGGATTTTGTTCATCCAGTCTTTCATCTATCCATGTTGAGGAAATATGTGGGAGATCCTAATGAAATTGTGCCTCTCAATGTTGTGGGTGTCGCTGAAGACAATCTGACCTATGAAGAGGTTTCGATTCAGATTTTTGATAGATAAGTGAAGAGGTTAAGGAATAAGGATGTGGCTTCCGTTAAGGTCCTTTGGAGGAATCAACAAGTTAAAAGTGCTACATGGGAGGACGAAGCTGACATGCAAAAGTTATATCCTTACCTATTCCACTACACTCAAGCGTAACTTATTTATCTAAGTCCTCTATATGATCTCAAGTCTTAAGTTCAACCCTCATGTCATTACATACATTTATGTTTAAATTGTCAAGTTCATGATGATTTTACACTTATGATGAGATTTTTAAAATGATGTTTAAGTGCATTGTGGAATCTCTATGTGGGTTGAAACTGTCCCAAGGGGAAGATATTGAAATATCCCCAAAAAGTGCCTGAAAATGTGCCTCGAAATTGCCTAGAATCGTAATTTCCATATATCTAAAATTTCATGCGTGATATCGATAATCCAACTTCATATTCTTTTTCAGGGGGGTTAAATTGAGTGGGGAATGGACCTCACCTTGATTTTAGCAAATGAATCACAATTTCATTTTCCAAAAAATTAAATTTCAAAGAGGTTTTCACGCCTAGGCATGACGCGCCATAGTATATTTTTTGGGTAGTTTTTCAAGTCTGATCCAAGTCTTTCGACTCTTGGGCCTAAGTGTTTCCATACATGAAAATACTTATACTTAGCCATATATCACCCTCATATCATTCAAAACATTCCCCAATACTCATGCAAATACTTAGCCAAATATTTCACTCCTAAATTCAAGTCTCAAGATCTTAAGGTTCACATTCAAGCTTTAAGTCTTCATCTCCAATGCTAAGGTATGTGGGTTTGTTTCATAGGTTCCTTTCACCTATGATGCCCAATCTTCCTTTTACCTAAAATTGCATGATTTAATGTTGATTTACTCATGGGTCTTATCTATTATGAATTTCACTACACACTATGTTGGGGTTTCATGAAATTATGGTTTTTTTAGCATGTTTTGCACTATGAATCTAAGGTCTATTGTGAGATTTTATGAAGGGTCTTGATGTATACTGATTAAAGGTATTACGAAGTATCTATTGATGGTTTCATGTTGAATTTTATAGCATGATTCCACTCTTGAAATGCATGGTTTTACACTAGCATTACACACCCACCAAGTGTTTAATAAAATGTTCGGGTGATGATTTCATGAGGAATTGAAGGTTTAATGCATGTCTTATGAGTTGAATGACTTTATGATGATGAAATAAATGTATGTATATGATATTATTTCTATGGTGTGGGGGAAAATGACCAAGCCTCACTTGGGATGTTGTAGGCCAGACTAATCTTGTTGAGTGGCTTGTACCTTTATCGCCTTGCTCGGGAGGTGGCAGACCCACGCAACCATGTCTGCAGGTTTGTACCTTGATAACCACGTTAGGGAGTTTGTACTCCATTAACAACGTAGGGGGGTTTGTACCTCATCAACCACATGAAGGCCTCATCAACCACATGAAGGCATTTGTACCTCATACGCCTCTCCAAGGAGGTGGTAGGCCTTGGATTTACACTAAAGTGGTCTCTTCTTACACATCAATTATGTTCACCCTATGTGTTATATTCTACATAAGCATGGGTTACTTAATTCGTACATGTTATATTGTTGTATGCTTATTCTTTGCCTATATTTTGCATTTTGATAATGGTACTTATCATTTGATCCATTACATCCTACATACTTAATAAATTCAAATGTATCAATGCATATTCAATGCCTACATGATGTTATCATGTAGGAACTGGAGCACCGCTTGAGCACCTCCATCCACGTGGCTTGTACGATTTCACTCAAGCTTGTTGGTGAGTCCTTTATTCCGGGGATGTTGCTTATGATATCATGCTATGTACTAAAACTACCTTTCTTTTATGTAAATATTGACTATGAGGGTGAGCCTGATTGCTTGTCTTTGGCCTCACTTTTATCTGTGTAGTAGAGGTGTTGTTGGACATATCATGTGTAATGTAATAAGCTTGACTCACTCTTGGCTTTAGTTGTTATGATATGAATGATGTCCGTTAGGCCCGGTTATCCCTATTTCTACTCTTTTTGCATTTTATTTCTTTTGCGACCAAGGACGCGTAATGATGTTCTAAGAGGCTTGCTTGGGGTCCCTTCGGGTTCCCCTTGCACCGTGTCGCGACTAGACCCTAGTTTGGGGTTATAACAATGATTATTTGATTAATGGTGTTTGGGCTGGTAAAGGTACAGGCACTACAGATGTCTTTTGTTTTCTATTATGAGGACCTCCTACGACTCTTTGGATGTCCTACGAGTCGTAGTGGTCCCTCATAGAAGGCAATAGTTACCTATAGTTCTTTATCACTTATCATATGATACCCACTGATGTCTCATAGTGTACACTATGAACCATAGTGAGGGACTCGTAAGACCTGTTTATTTTTTAAAGTATTCTATTACCTACTACGAGCCTAGGCTACGACATGTAGGTCACGCTACGAGTCATACCTGAGCCTCATCTCTATGATCAAAATGAATTTTTTAGGTGCCTTGGCACTACGAGGTCACTATATGACTCATAGCTCACCATATGAGTTGTACCTGTGCCTCATACCTGAAGACCTACAGCTGGTTCAGTGCATTTTGTTTGTGTTTTTTTTGTTGATTTTTGTTCCTCTTTGTTTATTCTTCTATGTGATTTCCATTTGATTGAAATCTATGGTGCTCATTTTTTGTTATGGGGTGTTGATTTTTAGGTACGATGCCTCTGAAGATAAACATACTATCCAAGCTTTCCGAAGGGAATTGATAGATGAGTCATCTGAGATAGAACAATCATAAAGGTCTGAGGAAGTCCACAGAGTCCGTATTAACCCCGAGGCAAATGTGTCTCAGAATAGAGCTCGCACTGCACAGGCCCCTATGGTTGTAGGGAGTCCCTCCTAGTCTGAAGAGGGGGGCGATGGTGATAGGTCTCATGGCAGTATGCCATAAATGACTCCCACTCACTATGAGACCAGTTCACCAGACGTTTTACAGACTCAACATAATGAGGTCGATCCTTCTATCATCTCCACTGACCCTAGAAATACCAAATGGGGTATTCCAGGAATAATGATATATACGACAAGGGATTGGAGCTTAAAGGCCAAGAAAAACCCATAACGTAATTCCATGAGGAGTCAAGGCAAGGCTAAATGACTCCAGTCTGAGTAGGGTGCCAGACTTGGAGGTAGAGATTGACCTCCATGGACTGAGGGGGCTATTACAGAGGTTGGGCAAGTATACCCCATATCTAGTTCAGGATTTCTACTTTGCCTACTATGCCACTATTCTCCGAGATCTTCCTAAGGGGAAGAAAGCAATCGAGCAGCCGAGGTTGCAAAAAGTCCTAGCTCAGGGTCAGATGGTTGAAATCTCAAAGGAGACTATCAGGAGGGTTCAATTCGAGCCAAACTATAAGGTGCCTCATTCCATTGTTGAGTATGATAGAAAGATCGAGAAGATGCGGCAGGCGGTGAGTGAGAAAAATG
Source organism: Solanum virginianum (assembly GCA_000787875.1). Lineage (NCBI taxonomy): Eukaryota > Viridiplantae > Streptophyta > Magnoliopsida > Solanales > Solanaceae > Solanum > Solanum virginianum. The sequence continues at coordinate 7,015 of DF366930.1, forward strand.
TGGATCTTAAGACTGAGATCCTTAGGTGGTTAGCTAACCAGAACTGTGAGGGTGGTGATGAACCTACATGGGTCACAAATCACACTACACCAATAGTAAAGTCTCACCTATCTTTCTCGGCCAAATTCTGGTAGTCTATCATTCATTGGCTCATTAGGCCTACATTTACAGATAATGTGATCACTGTGGAGCGGCCAGCGCTATTAGCTAGTATCTTAACTGGCTATCATATATATATTGGGCTAGAGTGATGGCAGAGCAAATCCACGAGTCCGTGATTCATACCCAAACCTCATTGCCTTTTTCCATCTTTATACATAGATTATGTAATGAGGCCGAGTTACGTGTCTTCCTCTACTTGGACCCTATGTAAAGGCCAAGCACACAATGGATCCTAGCCTGATTAAGGCTGATGAAAATCCAGTGGCCCTACAACAAGCAGCTTCTCCTCCTATTCCAGATCCATTCCCTCCCGAGCAAGATACTCAGGAGCCTACTCCAGCTACCACTAGTTCCACTCCACTTGTAGTAGAGCCACCTTTAGTTGTTGATACAAAGGCAATGCCATCCTCAGATACACCTGTACCAGGCCCTTCTACTACTCAGGTTGCTTTTGTAGACTATCCTCTTATGTCTGCTTCTTCTTTTCAGTCTTTGGTGCACAAGTTAGCAAAGATAGAGCTCTAACTAAGTAAGTTGATGAACTAGATCAAACCAAGGTTCGTCAGATAGTCCAGGAGTTAGAGGAGAGGGCCAAGGGATACACTCAAGAGGTTATAGATCAAAGAGTTGATGCAGCGGATGCCAGGATAAGTGCCTTCAAGTAATGGGTTCAATAAAGACTACAGGGTGCTTGACCTGATAACATGGTTACTATGATGGATGAGTTGGCCAAGTTTAAGGCTGACCTATTAAAGATGTTAGCGGCCCCGATAGCAGTTCCCGAGGTGGTACTAGAGGGTGATAATATGACTGACCTATTTGATGATCGCCTACATGCCCACAGGAAGAGACCCCTCGAGAGTGAGGACCCAGTTGTGTGCCAAAAGAGACCTAGGACAAATACTAAGGTAGCAGAGCTAGAGAAACAATTTACCAATGAGATGGTGTGAGCATCCTTGGCTATTGAGGCGATGAGGAAGGTTTTATAGTAGTAAATAGCATAGGGAGCAGGTAACTCAGGTGTACATGCAGCCCAGACAACTGAGGAGATTGAGCTGCAGGACCCTAGGACCTGATGCATGCCGATGCTTGAGCACCTTATGTTTGCTATTTTTGACCCATGTACTCATTACTTATGGATATTTTCTTCTCATTTTACACAATATATTTTTATGATGGTTTTTGGATACTTCTAAATGTTTTGCTTTGGATGTTTGATTTTATTTATGTTGTGGATGATCAGTTTTAAATTTTTGGTTTCTGTTACATACATATATATATATCTATGTGTGTGTGTGTTTTTGCTTTAAGGACAAAGTATCCACTTTGGTGGGGTGTGGGAAATTATGGATTAGGCTAAAGTTTGAGTAGGCTTGAGTCCATAGCTTCCCCTATTTTTTATCCCAAGGTTTTTTTGCCTTGTTTCTTTTTTCCTTATGGATGTTTTTAATTTCTGTTGAACCAGCATGTTTGGGTAGTGTAGATAATTTTTAGATATATAGTGATTATTACTTTTGACATGTGCATAATCTTGAACTGCTTTATGAATGCTTTGAAAATTGGGTACCCTTAAAATTTTTGGGATTGTTTGGTACCATTGCAATCTTGCAAATGATTATTTGGATATGTTTGTTTTGATTAAGAGGAGGCAAGTTGATGCTTAAAGCATGACTTATGAGTCTATGTGGTTGTGTATGCAATGCCATGTGAGTGTGAGCCTATTTTGTCATATTTATGCATTGTGTACCGACTCAGAACTTGCCTTGTTACTCTAAGATTCGACTGGAGGTATGGCTGATTAGGGAAGGATCTTAGGCTGTTCTTCTTTTAGTGAGTCCACTTTTTCCTGAATGACCTACCAAATATAGTAGTTGATCACTTGTTCCAAATGTTTATGCTTTACATGTACCTGCTCTTTCTTAAGACTTAGCTACCCTAACCTTTTTGTGTGAAATACCTTGATATTGGCCCTGGTCTATCATTGAGCATGTGAACCTTGATTGAGTCTAAAAACCTAAGTTGAGGGTGGCTACCAAAAGTGGCCCTGGTTTATGGAATGGATAGTAGTGTACTTCACCTCAGGCTAAAAGCCTAAGTTGAGGGTGGCCTTTTATGGTAAAGTAATGAAAATGAGGCGTTTAGTCGGGAAAGATAGAAAGAAGAGAAAAATCATATGCCAGGTGAGAGAACTAGAAAGAAAACATGCCTTGAATTTGAAAGAATAGCAAAATGAGTTTGAAAATAAGGCATAACTGAAAAAAGAAAAGAAAGCACTCACAAAAGCTTGAAAATGAAGAATAAGGAGGATTTAATGAAAAGGGCTGAGTTGTAGAGGTAAAAGTTTGAAAAATGTGGTTCAAGGATAGGTTTTAGTCACTACTTACCTAAAATGCCATACCAAAGCCCATGAGCCTACTTTACATGCCTATTAACTCCTAAAGTGATTCGAATCAAACTAGTCAACAGTACAGAGTTTGAATATAGGGGCAAGCCTATGGTTTTAGTTATCATGCATGAATTTTATTTATGAGAGTGAGAATGCTTGCAACGTCCCCGAACTTTGATTACTATTTGATTGAAATAGAGGGACTTCTTTTCTGTGAGGCCATTTGCATTGCATGATTGACATATGACTTGTTCAGTGATTGTGGATTGATGATACTCCTTCACTTATCGTAGTTTGATTGTTAGATGCATCATTATGTTTTGGTTTGCCAGGTAGTTTGCAATCAGGTTTTGAAAATGAGATTTGGGGACCTGAATTGGAGTTAACTAATGTATATGCCATTAGGATAGTTGCTATGTATTTCTCATTGTCTATTTAGATTGAGTCATCACATGAGGAAAATCAAAAATTCTAAGTTGAGGGTGTTGATGTGCTGTCAAAATACAAAACATTTGATGCCTGAAATAAGGGATTTTGCATGTTGTTAATGTGACTTTTTATATTTTTATGTAATTTTATGTTGTACTTGAAGAAAATACAAGTTGGCATGATTTTGGGAGAAAATTGCTAATTTTGCTAAAGTACACGAGCCACACAATGAGTCGTAGCCCAAGCTACAAGCCATAGGGTGCCTTTGTAGGAAGAAATAGTGAGCAAAATTAGGAATTCGCAAAGTGAAGGTAAATCGTATGAGGCTAACCTACGAGTCGTAAGTCACATTATGACTCATAGGAGGTGCTTTCATAACAAAGAACAGTGTGCCAAAAGTTTGGACCAAGAACTGTAACTCAGGACTACGAGAAGACACTATGAGTCGTAGAACACACTAGACTTGTAGCAATGGGTCATAGTAGTCAAGTCCAAAATGCCAAGTTGCTGATTACGAAAGTTCAATTACGACTTGTAAGTCACCCTATGAGTCGTATTTGTGAGACATAATTACTGCCAGCTGTATTTGTTTGTATTACTTTTAGGTTATTTTTGTAACTAGTATAAATAGTTAATGATAGGGTTTTTGAAAGGGAGATTTGACATTCCACAGAATGTGAAGATACTGTGAATATTCTTAGAGAACTTCTCTAGGTTTTAGTGTAGATTTTATCTTTTCAATTGAAGACCCTTTTTAGGGGATTGAAAATCACATTGTGCTTAACTTCCACTAATACAAGCTTGTGGTTCCAATATCAAAGTGGTGTTATTCTTTATTAACCTTCGTTAATCTCTTAACTATGTCTTTTACATTCATTGTTGTTGATTTTTCCTTAGCCATGTGTAGCTAAGCACCCACAACTTAGGGTTGTGGGAATCATGAGTAGTAGACTTGAAATAACCTAGACTTTGTGCATTTCTTTGGTTAGGCATTTGCATGTATTGTTTATTTCCCTTCGCTTTGAATGTTGTTTGGTGGTGGCCAACACCAAACCCCACCTACTATCACAATCCTAACCACGATAGTGACGAATAAGAAAAGGGAAGTAAATGACAGGATTCGATTAATGTGTTCCCGTATAATCAACCAAACTTGACAAAGGGGAGGTTGACTGGGACAATGGTAATGATAAGTTGGCACGCCATGGTTGCCGTCTAAGTGCTATGATGAAATTCGACCTTCACCTTCACAAGAGGGCCGAAAGATCTTAAGTTATCGTCCTACATTGAATGTCTTGATTGGAGTTACATTGTGTAGGTTAATTCAATCAACGAATCATGGGGAACATAATTCCCAAGTTGTCCCTCAATTTGTCTTCTCATATTAGTAGTGTAGTGTTTATTTTTGTTCGTTGAAACGACCCTAGAAAGTACCTAAAAATGTGGCATAGAAGTGCCCAAAATCGTAATTTCAATATATCTCAAAATTCTCATGTGATATCAAAAATCTGACTTCATATTCTTGATCACGAAGAAAGGTTGAGTGGGAAATTGGTCTAACGCCAATTTTAGAGAAACCATATTAAAATTTGAAAAAAAAAATGATGAATTCTAGGGTTGATTCGCGCCCCTGGGCGGCTGGGGTGCGGACTAGTATTATTTTTTTCCAGTTTTTGTTGTTTAGGCCAACGCTTTTGGGTCTTGGTCCTAAATCTTCCCATGCATAAAAATTACCTATAGTTAACCATATTTCATCCTCATATCATACAAGACATTCCTCAATACTCCCTCAAGCACTTAGACAAATATTTCACTCAAAATTCAAGTGCAAATATCTTTTTGAACCATAAGGAATTCATCCAAGCTTCAAGTTCTCATTTATATCTTCACTAAGGAATTCTCGAATGTCATAGTATGTGTGTTTCAACCATTCGATCCTTTCGGGCATGGTGCCCAAGCTTCCTTTTAAATAAATCTTATGTTTCCAAGTTGATTTACTAATGGGTATTACTTAATATGAATTTGTCTATGAACTATGTTGGAGTTTCATAAAAGTATGACTGTTTAAGCATGTTTGAGCTATGAATCTTTTATCTATCTTGAGACTTAATGAAGTGTTTTGATGTATATTGAATAAGGGTACTACGAAGTGTTGGTGGCTGGTTTTACATTGGATTAACTTGCCTGATTCCAATCTTGAATTGCATGATTTTACACTAGCATTATACACCCGGCAAGTACTTAATAAAATGTCTGGATTACATTTCTTGGTGTTGCTGAAGGCCTAATTCATGGTATATGAGTTAAGTGACTTTATGATGATAAAAGGATGGTATGTATATGTTGTTTTCATAAGAAGTATCTATTGTGTCATGAGTTGACGATAGCCAATTCAGGGGTAATGCCTCAATCGCTTAGGATGGGTGTGGTAAGCCATCAACCGATTGGGGGTTGGTTCCTCCATCATTCATGGAAGAGGGTGGTCATGTTTGTCGACCGATTGAGGGGTTAGTACCTCAATCATTCCAAGTGAAGGTTGGTCATGTCTGTCAACAAATTGAGGGGTTGGTACCTTAATAACCTCGGACGGGGGTGGTAAACCATCCACCAATTGAGGGGTTGGTAGCTAAATCACTTCCCACGGAGGTTGGTCATGTCCGTAAACCGAATAAATGTTTAGTACCTTAATCACTGCTAAGGGGTGGTCTACCTTGGATTCCAAGTATTAAGTTTTCTTGGTCTATAGAGATGGTTTCTTTCTTCACATGTAATATGTTGTATGTAAGCATGTTTTACTTCAAGCATCATTCATACATGACATATTGTTATTATGCTATCTATTACTTATGATATTGCATTTTGACTACATTGCCTATCTTTTGTTGCATTGTATCCTACATAATTAGTACATTCAAATGTACTAATGCATACTCAATGCCTACATGATGTTACCATGTAGGAACCAGATCTCCACTCGATCATCCTCCTCCTCCGTGTGGCTAGTACAATTACTCTCAAAGAAAGTTGGTGAGTTCTCAACTTCGGGGACGATGTCTTTGATCTTATGTTATGTATAAAGACTATCTTTCCTTTTTATTGTATGCTTGACATGAGGGTGAGCCTAGTAAGTTGTCTTGGCCACTGCTAAGTTCTATGTCTAGAACTGTTATTGGACAAGTTATGTAATGAAGCTATGAGGTTGACTCTCATGACTCTTTGATGTTTATTCCATATTACCCCATTTTCTATCTATTGTTGTTATTTTATTGCTTCCGTGACTAATGATGTGTAATGATATGTCAAGAGCTTGATTGGGGTCCCTTTGCATTCCCTATTCGCCATGTCATATCTAGGCCCTAGGCTTGGGTCATGAAAAACTTAGTATCAGAGCAATAGGTTGTTAATGGTCTTGTGCAACCAACACACCGTATTGATTAGAGTCTTATTCATGGTTATGTTGTGCATTATAACTATGACTAAGGGGCTATGAGATGTTTTAGGAAATATTTCCCTTCTTTTTACTCTATATCGTGCTATAGAAGTTAAGGTAAAGTTTTACCCCTCCCTAATGATTGTTCTTTCCTATGCTAGATCATGCCAAACACAAGAGGAAGACAAACTCGCAGACCCGAGGAACAACTGGCTCATGGAGAGCTCCGGGATGCTCTCACTTTTCTAGCTCAAGTTGTGGCTATTCAAGTCAATCAAGGGGCCCAAGCCCCTCATGCTCCTACTCTGACATCTCGGGGGAGAGACTTCATGATGATGAACCGACTAGAGGTCAATGGGTCTAAGATGGATGAGGACCCTTAAGAGTTTATTGATGAGGTATACAAGTGTTGGCTATCATAGGTGTGAGGTTGGAATAGAAGTTGGAGTTGTCGGCTAGCTAACTCAAGGTAGTGGCCTAAATATGGTATAGTCAATGGGAAGAGGAGAAGGGGAACCATAATGTGGTTCTACAGGAGGAGTTTAAGGTGGTATTCCTCAATTGATTCTTTCCTCTTGAGCTTAGGGAGGCCAAAATGATAGAGTTCATGAATTTGAAGCAAGCATCTATGAGTGTGAGGGAGTATGCACTCAGCTCCACACTTAGTTGCCGACTTGAGGTCTATTATGAGTAAGTTTGTGATGGGTGTATCCGATTTGGTAAGTGAAGAATGTCGTACCACCAAGTTGATTAATGAATGGATTGTCCCGCTTGATGAATAGTGCTAAAAAATTGGAGGGGGAGAAGTTAAGAAAGAGGAGGAGTAATGAGTCAAAGAGGGCCCATTTGATGGTAAGTTCCAAAGTCACAAAGGTAGCCGGTTTCATCAAGGCCCAAGGTCATCTTATGCTCCTAATATAAGGTTTGCCAATGACTACCCAAGGGCCCAAGGTGATGGTGTTGTGGTGCCTAGTGCTATGTGTCCAAAGTGTAGTAGCAGGTCATGATGGCCCATGCTTGAGGGATACTAATGCTTGTTTTGGTTGTGGAGGAGTAGGCCACAAGATGATTGATTGACCATGTAATCGCAACAAGGGTAAGGATGTTTACCCATAAGATGGGGGTGCTAATGCGATTCCTTTGGATTGTTGCATGCATATTATGCCTCTACTGATTATAGAACCCGTAGGGTCAAATTCCAATTCCCAAAAGAACTCATCCTTGAGTGGGAGAGTCATGATGTGGTGGTCAAGGGTAGGTTTATCTCTTGCATTAAAGCCCAAAGTTTATCTCTAAGTGGTGTCTCTATTATATTGTGAGGGTTAGGGATGTTGAGTCCAAAGCCCTTCCTTTAGAGATGGTTTTGATGGTAAATGAGTTCCTTGATTTCTTTCCAAATGACCTTCTCGGTGTTCCTCCTAAAAGGGAAACAGATTTAGTATAGATCTCCTTCCTGATACTCAACCCATTTCTATTCCCCCTTACCGTATTACCCCGATGGAGTTAAAGGAGTAGTTGAGGGAATTTTTGGAGAAGGGTTTTATTAGGCCTAGCTAATCACCTTGAGGTGCACCAGTGTTATTTGTGAAGAAGAAGGATGGTTCCCTTAGAATGTGTATTGACTACCAACAACTTAATAGGATCACTATAAAGAATAAGTATCCTCTACCAAGAGTTGATGATTTGTTTGACCAACTTCAAGGGGCTAGTCACTTCTCTCCAACAACTTAATAGGGTCACTATAAAGAATAAGTATCCTCTACCAAGAGTTGATGATTTGTTTGACCAACTTCAAGGGGCTAGTCACTTCTCTAAGATTGATCTCTAGTCCGGGTATCATCAAGTGAAGGTGAGGGAGTGCGGCATTCCCAAGATGGCCTTCCAGACTAGGTATGAGCATTATGAATTTGTGGTTATATCTTTTGGGTTGACCAATGCACCAGCTATCTTCATAAATCTTATTAATAGAGTCTATAAACCCTATCTTGATTTGTTTGTGGTGGTTTCCATCGATGATATCTTGATCTACTCTCCTAGTGAGGAGGAGCATGTGGGTCATTATAGGGTAGTTCTACAAGGGTTGAGGGAAGAGATGCCAAGTATGAAAAGTGTGAATTTTTGTTAAAGAAGGTTGCTTTCCTAGGTCATGTGGTGTCGGGGGATGGAATTAAGGTGGATTCTAAAAAGACATAGGTGATTAGAAATTGGCCTTAGGAGCTTCTTGGGGTTAGCGGGTTATTATCGGAGATTTTTGTGAATGGGTTCTCTTCTATTCCTTCTCCTATGACCAAGTTAACCTAAAAAGAGGCTAAATGTGTGTGGACCGATGAGAGTGAAAAGAGTTTCCAAATATTGAAGGAGAAGCTTGTGTCCGCTCATATTTTTTCTCTATCAAAAGGGTTGGAAGGGTTTATTGTGTATTCTGATGCCTCATGAGCTGGTTTGAATTGTCTTTTGATGCAAAATGGTAAAGTGATAGCTTATGCTTCTAGGCAACTCAAAATGCATAAAAAGAATTATCCTACTCACGACCTTGAATTGGCCGCCATGGTTTTTGCATTGAAAATTTGGCGTCATTATTTGTATGGAGTGCATTTTGATGTGTTCATCGACCATAAAAGTCTCCAATATGTGTCCAGTCAAAAAGATCTTAACTTGAAGCAAAGAAGGTGGTTAGAACTTCTTAAGGATTATGATATGAGTGTGCATTATCATCCCGGTATGGCTAATGTTGTGACGGATGCTTTAAGTAGGGTGTGTATGGGTAGCCTAGCTCATGTTAATGGTAGTGGCAAAGAGGTGGCTAGAGAAGTCCATTGGTTGGCTAGATTTGGGGAGTAGGTTGGAAGAGGTTGATAATGGTGGTATTGTGGTTATTGATGGTTCAAAATCTTCCTTGGTTGATGAGGTAAAAGCAAAGCAAGATCTTGACCCATTCTTGTTAGAATTGAAGTCTTTGGTGAGTGATGGCAAGGTGGAGGTTTTCTCCCAAAGGGGAGATGGTGCCCTTAGGTACCAAGGCAGGTTGTGTGTGCCTAGTGTTGATGGCTTGAGAGAGAGAATCCTTGATGAGGCTTATAATTCTTCTTATTCTATTCACCCCGGTTCTACCAAGGTGTATAGAGATTTGAGGGATGTGTTTTGGTGGGGAGGTATGAAGAAGGACATTGCCAAATTTGTATCAAGTTGTCATAGTTGCCGACAAGTCAAAGCTGAACACCAAAGGCCAAGTGGCCTAACCCAAGATATATATATTCCTACTTGGAAGTGGGATGATATTAACATGGAATTTATGGTTGGGTTGCCTAAGACAAGGAAAGGTTTTTATTCTATTTGGGTTGTGGTTGACAAAATGACAAAGTCGGCTCATTTCCTTCCAGTTAAGACCACTTATGGGGAAGAACTATACTAAGTTGTACATTCATGAGATGGTGAGGTTGCATAGGATTCCTTTGTGTATCATATCGGATCATGTGTTTAATTTACTTCACATTTTTGGAGGTCCTTCCAAAGGGGTCTTGGTACCAAGGTTAAGCATAGTATGACCTTTCAGCCTCAAAGGGATGGCCAAGCCGAAAAGAACTATCCAAACTCTTGAAGACAGGGTTAGGACTTGTATATTGGAGTTTAGTGGTAGTTGAGATGATCATCTTCTATTGATTGAGTTTGCTTATAATAATAGCTATCATTCTAGCATTGGTATGGCTTCTTTTGAGGCTCTTTATGGTAGACATTGTAGCTCACCGGTTGGGTGGTTTAAAGTAGGAAAGGTGGACTTATTAAGTCCGGATCTGTTTATGGAGGCTCTTGAGAAAGTAAGGATGATTAGAGAAAGGCTGAAATTGCCCAAAGTCATCAGAAATCCTATGCCGAGTTGAGGAGAAGAGAACTTGATTTTAAAATTGATAATTGGGTATATTAGAAAGTTTCACAATGAAGGGTGTGGTTCGTTTTGGTAAAAAGGGTAAGTTGGGTCCAAGATTTGTTGGTCCTTATAGGGTGTTGAGGAGGATTGGTATGGCTGCCTATGAGTTGGAGTTACCTAGTGAAATCGACTTACTTCATCCGATATTTCTTGTGTCCATATTGAGAAAATGTATGGGTGACCCGAATACTATTGTCCCATTGGAGGTTGTGGGTGTTGTTGAAGACACCTAACTTATGAATAGGTTCTAGTAGAAATCTTGGATAGGAAAGTGAAGAGGTTGAGGAACAAGGATGTGGCTTCCATTAAGGTCCTTTGGAGAAATCAAAAAGTCAAGTGCTACATGGAAGGTCGAGACAGACATGCAAAAATGATATCCCTGTCTTTTCTATTCTACTCAAGCCTAAGGTACTAATTCTAAGTGTTCTATGTGATTTCATATCTCATGTATCAGCCCTTTATGTCATAGCATGCATTCATGTTTATGTTGACAAGTTCATGGCAATTTTACCACTTATATTCAGATTTTTGAAATGATGCGTAAGTGCATTATTGCATTCTTTTTGGGGATGATTTCTTCATAATTACTCTTCTTAAATGCGTCCCTTTGACATTCGGGGATGAATGTTCCCAAGAGGGAGATATTGAAACAGCCCCAACAAGTGCCCAAAAATGTGCCTCGAAAGGGCCCCGATTCATAATTTTTATATATTTCAAAATTCATGTGTGATGTCAAAAATCCAACTTTATATTCTTGATCAGGGGAAAGATTGAGTGGAAAATAGGTCAAACCCAAATTTTAGAGCAACCGTATCAAAATTTGAATATCCAAAAATGATGAATTACAGTGTTGATCCGCGACCCTGGCGCGACGCGGTTAGGGCGCAGACTAATATTATTTATGCCTAGTTTTTATTTTTTGGTCCAAGGCTTTTGGTTCTATGACCTAAGTCTTCCCATGCGTAACACAACACCTATACTTAGCCATATTTCACCCTGATATCATACAAGACATTCCACAATACTCTCTCAAACACTTAGACAAATATTTCTCTCAAAATTCAAGTGCCAAATCTCTTTCCGGACCTTAAGGGATTCAACCAAGCTTCAAGTTCTCATCTCCATCTTCACCAAGAAATTCTCCAAAGCCAAGGTATGTGAATTTCAACTATTGGGTCCTTTCACCCATAGTGCCCAAGCTTACTCTTTACAAAATCTCATGTTTCTAAGTTGATTTACTCATGGGACTTAATATGAATTTGACTTATGAACTATGTAGGGGTTTCATAAAAGTGTGACTGTTAAGGCACGTTTGAGCTATGAATCTTTCATGTATCTTGAGACTTGATGAAGGGATTTGATTTATATTGTATGAAGGTACTACCAAGTGTTGGTGGGTGGTTTCACTCTTGAATTGCATGATTTTACAATAGCATTACACACCCGCCTAGTATTTGATAAAATATCCGGATTATGTTTCTTGGTGTTGTTGAAGTCCTAATGCATGATATATAAGTTAAGTGACTTTATGATGATTAAAGGATGGTATGTATGTGTTGTTTTCATGAGAAGTATCTATTGTGTCATGATTTAACTATAGCCAATTATGGTGTGATGCCTCAATCACCTCGGATGGGGGTAGAAAGCCATCAACCATTTATGGGGTTGGTACCTCAATCATTCCCGGCGGAGGGTGGTCATGTTTATCGACCAATTGAGGGGTTGGTACCTCAATGATTCTTGGTAGAGGGTGGTCATGCCTATCAACTAATTGAGTGGTTGGTACCTTAATTGCCTTGGATGGGGGTGGTAAGCCATCATCCAATTAAGGGGTTGGTACCTCAATTACTTCCGATGGAGGGTGCTCATGTCCGTCAACTAATTGAGGGGTTGGTACCTCAATCACTTCTAAGGGGTGGTCTACCTTGGATTCGTAGTAGTAAGTTTTCTTGGTCTATAGAGATGCTCTCTTTCTTCACATGTAATATGTTCTATATAAGCATGTTTTACTTCAAGCATCATTTATAAATGACATATTGTTATTATGTTATCCATTGCTTATGATATTGCATTTTGACTACATTTCCTATCTCTTGTTGTATTGCATCCAATAAAATTAGTACATTCAAATGTACTAATGTATATTCCATGCTTGCATAATGTTAGAATTTAGGAACCAGAGGTTCACTTTATTATCCTCCTTCTCCGCGTGGCTAGTACGATTACTCTCAAAGCAAGTTGGTGAATCCTCAACTTTTGGGACAATGTTTTTGATCTTATGCTATGTAAAGACTCTCTTTCCTTTTTATTGTAAGCTTGAATATGACGGTGAGTCAAATTTTCTTTTCTTGGCCCTGCTAAGTTCTTTGTGTAGAGGTATTGTTGGACAAGTTCTGTAATAAAGCTATGAGATTGACTCTCCTGACTCTTTGATGTTTATGATATGAAAGATGTCCCTTAGCCTCGTATTACCCCATTTTCTATCTATTGTTGTCATTTTATTGCTTCTGCAACCATGGATGTGTAATGATATGTTAAGTTTCTTGATTGGGGTCCCTTCGAGTTCCCCATTCACCAACTCACATCTAGGATCTAGGCTTGGGTCATGAGATTCTTCATTTTGAATCACAAATGCCCCCTTCTATTTTAGAGAATATAATAATCGATACTTGAAATGATTGTTAGTGGATCAACATAGTCAAGCCCCGTATTCCCTATGGATTCAACTCTAACCTCTGGTTAGGTTTATACTTGATTGCGACTGCTTTGCTGTTGGAGCATGAACATTATTTACTCTTTATGTTGAACTCTTGATACTATGAGGGAGAGCCCATAAAGTGTCTTGGCCCCTGCTCAAATCTATGTTTAGAGGTGTTGTATGAACAAATGATGTACTTATGCTTTGAGCTTTGAATCTTCTATGTTTTATGCTATCAAAACCTTTCCTTAGTCCCTTTACCCTTTATTTTTATTTCTAATTGGCTGTCTTGTATTTCTAATAAGTTGTTTAATAGTTGGCATGTTGAATCGTATACATAATATGATGGATACTCTCTTGTTTTTGGTTGATTATTTCCACAACTAAGGATGTGAAAATGACATGCTAAGAGGCTTGTTTGGGTTCCCTTCGGGTTCCAATTCATCGTGTCACATCTAGGCCTTAGGCTTGGGTCATGACAGTTTTTCTCAAAAAATTCAACTAACGTGTTTTCTAATCCCGTAGAATTTTTTTGACAAAATCTTGGAGTTGGTCCACAGTAGGTGTGCATCACACTCCTGTCGCACACATATTCTGGAAATCATTTTTACATCATAAAATTATCTTTTGAATTACAGTGTTGATCCGCGACCCTGGCGCGACGCGGTTAGGGCGCAGACTAATATTATTTATGCCTAGTTTTTATTTTTTGGTCCAAGGCTTTTGGTTCTATGACCTAAGTCTTCCCATGCGTAACAATCGCATATCCGGCGTCGAATTTGCCATCAGAGCATGGGAATATGTGTTATTCGTACATCTCTCCTCTAAGAGTATTTTGGTAATTTTACTAGGTGTTACATCATTTTGAAATCATTCGTCCTCCAATGATGAGTAAAGGTGGACATCAAAGCATGAATATACTCAAGACTCATCTCAATACTCACTCAATCAATAAAACTCTTGACTCATCCTCTATGTCAACAATCTCGACTCAGACTCAAGAATTGATATATTAACTCGAAAATAGATAAATAAATTTAAGCCAAGGGTAATGACATTACCTTTAACATTCTCATCATCAGGAATGAATAGATGCGGATATTTAGCTCTCACATCTTAGCTTCCCATGTGGCTTCCTCAATGAATTAATTTCTCCACAGGACTTTGACTGTTAGAACCCACATTTTGGTACGTTGGATTAATTATGAGCCAAG
>DF366928.1:0-15109 GCA_000787875.1 Solanum virginianum
ACCTGAAAGAAGTTTCCATGAGCTGAAAAATAAGCTAGCTTCTGCACCAGTGCTAATACATCAAGAAGGCACCGAGGGGTATGCAGTGTGTTATAATACTTCAGGAGTTGTCTTAGGGTGTGTACTGACACAACATGGTAGAGTAATTGCTTATGCATCTACACAGCTACGACCACATGAGAGAACTATCCAACACATGATCTTGAGTTTGCAGCAGTTGTGTTTGCTTTGACAATATGGCGCCACTATTTGTATGGGGTTCACGTTGACATATATACTGACCATAAGAGTTTCCAGTACATTTTCAAGCAGAAGGATCTAAATTTAAGGCAGCAGAGGTGGTTAGAGCTAATAAAGGATTATGATATTGATATACTTTACCTCTCGGAAAAGGCAAATGTGGTGGCTGATGCTCTGAGTCGTAAGGCAGTCATGAATACTAGTGACTAAGCCATGGTGAATCAAGGAGTGGCTAAGGATCTACGACAACTAGCTAGTTTGGGAGTTTGCCTTCTTGAAACCCTAAAGGAAGGGATTGTTGTACAAAATGCAGCAACATCTTCATTGGTAATAGAGGTCAAAGAAAAACAATTCGAGGATCTTATTCTACGACAACTTAAAGAAAAGGTGAGTTAGAGTTTGATAAAAGGCTTTGATCTTACGCAAAATGGAGTACTGTACTGTCAAAATAGATTATGTGTTCCTGATGTTAGTGGGTTGAGAAAAAGGATAATAAAAGAAGCACATTATTCCTGATATTCCATCCATCCCAGATCAACCAAGATGTATCATGACCTGAAGGGAATGTTTTGTTAGGGAGGTATGAAAAAGGACCTTGCCAAATTTGTTGCTCAATGTCCTAATTGCCAACAAGTGAAAGTAGAACACCAAAAGCCATGAGATTATATGCAATGTATATAGCTTCTAACATAGAAGTGAGATATGGTCAATATGGATTTTATTACTGGCTTGCCTCGCTCATTTCAAAAATTTGACTCCATATAGGTAATACTTGACAGACTTACAAAGTCTGCCCACTTCTTGCTAGTTAGGAGTGATTATACAGTTGAAGAATATGCCAAGCTATACCTCAAAAAGATAGTTAGGCTACATGGAGTCCTAATCTCTATTATATCTGATCGAGGAGCTCAATTCACTGCAAAATTTTGGAACGCATTCCAAAGGGGTTTAGGGATACAAGTGAACTTGAGTACAACTTTCCAACCTCAAACAGATGGTCCAGTAGAATGCACCATTCAGACACTTGAAGATATGTTACGAGCTTGTTCATTGGACTTTAAAGGTAGCTGGGTAGACCATTTGCCACTTATTAAATTTACATATAATAATAGCTACCACTCAAGTATCAAAATGGCACCTTATGAAGATTTGTATGGAAGGAAATGTAGGTTGCCAATAGGATGGTTTGAAGTTGGCGAAACTACATTACTTGGGCCAGATCTAGTGCAACAAGCAATGGAAAAAGTTAAGTTAATACAACAGCGACTAGAAATAGCCAAAAGTTATCATAAATCATATGTGGATGCTAGAAGGAGAGGATCGGAATTCTTAGTAGGGGATTGGGTATTTTTAAAGGTGTCTCCAATGAAAGGGGTTATGAGGTTTGGTAAAAAAGGAAAACTGAGCCCACATTATATAGGACCATATCAGATTATTAAGAGGATCGGGCAGGTTTCATATGACCTAGAGCTACCCCAAAAG
This sequence comes from Solanum virginianum, assembly GCA_000787875.1. Classification (NCBI taxonomy): domain Eukaryota; kingdom Viridiplantae; phylum Streptophyta; class Magnoliopsida; order Solanales; family Solanaceae; genus Solanum; species Solanum virginianum. The sequence goes on from DF366928.1 coordinate 1,723, forward strand.
CTTTCAATGGTTCATCCAGTTTTTCATATGTTAATGCCTCAAAAATACATAGGTAATCTATCCCGTATCATTCCTATTGAGGATGTACAGGTTATAGAAGATCTCACCTATGAGGAGATACTTGTTGGTATTCTAGATCGTCAAGTTAAGAAGCTAAGGAGTAAATAAATAGCTTCAGTGAAAGTGCTTTAGAGGAACCAACAAATAGAAGAAATTATATGGGAGCCCGAAGACTCGATAAAATGAAAATACCCTCACTTATTTGAAGCTAAGGAGGAAGTTCCACATGCAAACTTAGTAGCCTTAATAGGTATGTGTATTTAAATATTTATTACGTTGGACATGGTTAAACTATCTAATTATGCTAACATTCGAGGACAAATATTCCTAGGAGGAGAATGTAACACCCTGCATGTACATGTATTAGTACTATGCATGTGAAACATGATAAGGCTACTTAGTTTGAATTTGCTAGCTAAACAGAGGAGAGGCCGACATTGAATTTGTCTAACTCCGAGTATGGATAAAATCCATGTTAAGAGTATAACTCTAGCCTATATCTTAGAATCATAAATGGACTATTCTTACAGCCTTAGATGAAGAACAGAAAAGAGCCCAAGGTCTTCACAACCCATTTGGCCTATTGGACCCAAACTTAGTGAAAGGGAATTTTAGGAAGATGGGCAGCCAAGTCCCATCAATTTTGAGACCCATTTAGGCCCGAAGATGAAGTCCAAGCTGCAGCATCTACCATATGTCAACATATGGTCAAAAGATCTACAGTAAAGTCATCCAAATATGCATTAAACAAAAGAGTGAAAGCAGCCCCTAAGTCATTTTCACTTTGGAAAATTTCAGCTTTCCCAAACCCTTTCATTTTCTTTCTACTTCTTCTTACAAGGAATCCGATATAAATCTATAGAATTCTTGAAGAAAACTTAGATCTTGAAGGCTAAGGTAAGTGGAGTTATCTTTGTATTTGTTTTACTTGATCCATGAGAAACAAGATCTATATGTTAGTTATGCTTGTGCTAGAAATCTGGACAGCTTGTGTCCTAAGGAGTGTTGTACAGTTTTCTTCTTAATTAAGAAGTTTTTCTCTTCTTGGTTGGTCGCATTATGAAGTACGACATATGTATTTAACAAAGATTGGTTTGTTAGTGATGCAACTAGGCTATTTCACCACTGTTACAGTCCATAAAGATGGCTTATTATAGGATATCTTAATTGTACTCTTAAAACAAACATGTGAGCTGAAAAATTGGAATAGTTGTGTCACGACCTTCACCTGAGTTGGGACTATTTATGGACTATTACAATCTTGGTTTTATGTGTAAAAATACATTGGATACACTTTGGTTAAAGTTGGAATAGGTTTGGAATTATCGGTATTGAAATGTAGTAAAGGGATGCAACGTTATGCAGCCCATTTGTAGGGTGTGAAAATTTGTTATGTGTTCTGTTTTGTGGGCTATTATAAGGATGTTAAGGCACTAAAACAGGCTGCCCATCATACGTATATGAGAATGTGTATTAGAAGATATATTTAGGGGGGAAAAGTTGATAGAACACACTTGGGTTTATGATTTTGCACTTGCTGCCCATGTGTTGTATTTTATGAGTTTAGGCTACCAAGATGTATTTATTGGCTAATAATACTGGTTTTATCACCTACAGTGTTGTATATATATATTTGGAGTAAGGAAATGTTGTCTCAAGGTAATAGCGAGGTCGTAAAGCAAGGTTTGTAAGGCTACTTGATTTCGTATTATTTGGCATGAAACATAGATCCCTCCTTGGTACATAAAGGCACTTACTAATCCCAACTCAACTATTGATTATGTCTTAACTCTTTCATATGCTCATATGTTCCCATACATAGTCACCTTCAAATATGTATATATACTTGAATACCATGATAGACAGAATTATTCTAGCAAATGAAGTTCATGTGTTGTTCTACCTATTATGCATTTCATTACTTGGTAACCTACTCCTACTATTATGGTATTGTCTTTTGTGATTATTTACATGACATATGTTATATCTACAGTCTTATAGCTCCAATATTCTGACCACCAAAAAATTATCTCAAAGGTAATTGAAAGATAAAGTATATTGCTTATAGATAGGTGGTAGCCCGAGGGGTGGATGAATCACCTAGTCAGGGATGATCCTATCACGGAGGTAGCCCATGGGGCTAAGAAAGAGCCTAGCCAGGGATGAACCTGATACAGTTTACCACTAATCAGTTGGTTATTTATAGTACATATTGTGCATATATTTTACAGTAAAGATAAAGTGATAAAAAGAACATAAAACATATAATCCTACAATATAATTAAAGGTGGTCTCTTATCCTACACCAGTGCATAGTTTCATTTGAGTTGTTATCTCATATACATTGTTTCTTGCCTTACATACTTAGTACATTATCTCATATTAACATCCCTTATGGGGGACCTGCATTTCATGTTGCAGGTACAGGTGCTAGTAGGTCTCCTCAGTAAGAGTACAGGACATCCAACTGCTAATACCAAGCTCCAGGTTACTCCGGAGCTTTGTGTGTCTAGAGTTGTATTTGTGTATTATGTAGTTAGTCGAGGCGGGGCCTGTCCCGACCCTTATAAGATACTATTTCTTATCTAGATGCTTTGTAGACTATGTAAATTAAAGTGTGGTCATGTGTTGTACTTTAGACAATGAAGCCCCAATGGCCTAGTCATATGCGTTTCATTTTGGACTTGTTATTTCTGTTTTCTTTCTGAAAGGCATGTTGAATATAGAAACCCCTTATAATATGTATAGATAATGCATAGATATAGGTTGGTTCTCTCGAGCCTTATTAGCAATGGGTGCCAGTCCGCCTTAACAAGATTTGAGGCGTGGCTGATTTGATGAAAGATTTTGATGTATATGTCTTGAAGGTATTACAAGGTGTTGATTGATGGTTTTACAATGGATTTCTTGCATGATTTCATCTTTAAATTGCATGGTTTTATACTACTATTTCACACCCTCTAAATGTTAGATAAAATTTCTGGATGTAGTTTCTTGAGCAGTTGAAGGTCTAAAGAAAGTGATATGATATGAATGACTATATGATGATTAAATGAACTTATGTATAATATATACTCTATATAAAGTATTGCATTAGACTATACCCAATGCAGGGGCACAAGAGCCCGGGTAACCATGTTGGTGATTTATACTCATAAACCATGGGAGTGGTTTATACTTCGTCACCATGTTGGTAAGGTGTGATTATCGTCAACCATGTGAGGAGTTTATACCACAAAACCACCAAGGGGTTTATACTTTGAATAGCTAACTTAGTCTCTTCTACACATATGATATCCTATATGAGCATGAGTTACTTAAGCATGTTTTACTTTAGTATTGATCATACATGTCATATTGTATATTGTGCTTAATATTATGCATTTTGATTATGGTGCCTATCTATGGTTACATTGCATCCTATATACTTAGTATATTCAAATGTACTAATACATACTCTTGCCTATATAATATCACCATATAGGGATCGAAGCCCAAGTTGATCATCATTCTCCTCCATGTGGCTAGTTCGATGCTACTCAAGCTAGTTGGTGAGTCCTCTACTTCAAGGAACATAGTATATGTTTCTCTTATTATGTATTGAACACTGTTCTTTACTTTCTTTTTAAACTATGAGGGTAAGCCCGGTTGCTTTATCTTAGCCCCCGCACTTATCTATGTTTTAGAGGTGTTGTTGGGCATGCTATGTATCTATGATATGAGACTTCACTCTTGTCCCTTCGTTACGATGTTGTGCAAGCTTTCCCTTTAGTCCCATTGCCCCTATTTCTACTCTTTTATGTCATTTAAATGGTTTCACGACCAATGATGTGTAATGATAAGTTAAGAGGCTTATTTATAGACCCTTTGGTCTCCCCATTCGCCATGTCACATCTACTCCCTATTTTGGATTGTGACAAACTTGGTATCAGAGCACTAGGTTGATGGATCCTTAGAGTCCAACACATTATTTCGATTAGAGTCTTATTCATTGCTTTGTTATGCACCACAACTATGAGTAGGAGGCTATGAGGCATTCTAGGAGATGTTCCACTTTTCATGATCTATGTCGTGTGATAGAGTTAGATATAATAAACCCCTAATTATTATATTTCAAGATATGTCTTAAGCTATGCAGGACAATGATAAGATGAATCCAGAGATTAGATATGCTCTATGGAAAGTGGCTAAAGCGGCGGAGAATTTGGTAACTCATCTTGAACAACAAATGGGTGCTTCTAGCACTTCAAATGGTAAGAGGAGAGATAGTGAGGCCAAAAGGGCCCGTGTTAATAGAAAGTTCCAAACTCTCAAGGATAGGGGTGATTTTATTTGTTCGACATGTGATAAGACTCATAGGGGCCCATGTTTCAAGGGCACTGATGCTTGTTTTGATTGCAGCAAAGTGGTACATAAGAGAAGGGAATGTCCTCGGTAGCACAACAAGAATAAAGAGGGTGATGAAGGGATAACTCATCTTAGATGCCCAAAATGTGAGAGGACTCATAGCAGCACTTGTTGGAGGAACACAAGGTTATGCTTTTGGTGTTGTGAGATAGGCCACAGAAATTTCATTTTGTTCATATGGTCAACAAGATCAAGGTGGTCATGTTGGTCAAAAGACTGGAGGATAGGATGAGATGTCTGATGCTATTACCTATAAGTTGAAGTTTTCTTGGTTTTGTTGTGCATGAATTGTTAGGCCCGGTGTGCCACTATCTGTTCTCTATTCTTTTGGTTGCTAGTGGGGCTTCTCATGTGCCTAAGGTGTTATGTGGATCTTTGGTATCTATCCTTTTGTTTTGTATATTATTGCTAGGAGGTTCATAGGTGTTGATCCGGGTTTGTATTGCATTACATTGTGCTTTATCTTTTGTTGGAGTGGCATGGTAGATTTGAATGTCATTATAGGGATGGAATAGGTACATGCATGCAGTGTCTTTGTGGATGGTAGGACCCATAGAGCTAGATCCTGAATCCCTAATGAACCTATCTTGAAGTGGGATGTTGTCAAGTGTTAGCAAAAGAGGTAGGTCCATTTCTTGTCTTTTAAGGTACAATTAGGTCTCTAAAGGGTTGCATTTGTCATCTTCTAAGAATAGAGGTGTAAAACCTAAGTTGTTTTGTTATTGAGTTTGTCTGGTGGTAGATGAGGCCTAGAATGTCCTTTTTCGATATATCAAAATTGGGGGTAGTGTCTTTTGGTTTGACTAGTGCACCAGTTATGCCGACAAGTCTCATGAATAGGATCTTTTCGCCCCTACTCTAATAGGCTTATAGTGGTTTTGGTGATGATATGATAGTTTGTGTTCCCTAATAAGGTAGTACATGTGAGTCTTTTAAGGGTAGTGCGACAAAGTTTAAGGAAGAAGGTGGGATGATAAATAGGAGGAATGGAGATTTTGGTTGTAAGAGGTTGCCTTCCTAGGTCATGTAATCCCAGGTGATGGTACTAAGGTGAACACTAGTAAGATGAAGGTGATTAGAGATTAGCCTAGACATCGACTTCCTTGGGTTAGAAGCTTCTTGGGTTCAGCGGGCTATTACAGGAGTTTTGTGAATAAGCTCTCTTCTATTGTTTCCCCTATGACTTAGTTGACCCTAAGTAAGGCCAATGTGGTGACAAATGTTTTGAGTGGGATGATTTGATAGGTCCGCGAGTTGATATTTCTTGTGTTATTCCTTAGTGCTAATAGGATTCATGTGTATGTGGGTTTGTCCTTGATTTCTTCCAATCAAGGAGACCCAAAATTATTTTCAAGAAAACCTACATGGATTTTGCTTACTTTAATTTGAGGTTTTAAATATTATGATTCCTAAAATGCTATTGATACATAGGTAGTGTTTATTTGATGATTTTTAATGTGATTTAATCCATTATATGATGATTTACTTTTGGTTTACGAAATTGTAAATATGCATGTCCCCTTTTTGAATTACTTATGCATGAGAGATTACACTATGGTTTTAAATATGGAATTAATTACGTTTTCACTTTAATTTCATTTTATAAATATTAATTTTAGATTAAGTCTTAATTACCCATGTCATTCCCTCATTAATCATAGCATATGCATTCATGTATATGGATTATTTTGAGAAATTATGTTATGGGTTAAGCGCAATTTTGATCATCCTTCTCCTTCACATGGTTAGTTTGATTCTACTCAAGCAAGTTGGTGAGTCCTTCACTTCGAGGACCTTAGTATATGTTTCTCTTATTATGTATTGAACACTCTTCTATACTTTTTATTTAGACTATCAGGTTGAGCCTAGTTGCTTTGTTTTGGCCACCGCTCTTATCTATGTAATAGAGGTGTTGTTGGATAAGCTATGTATCTACGATATGAACTTTCACTCTTGTCCCTTGATTACGAAGTAGTACAAGCTTTCCCCTTAGTTCCACTGCCCCTATTTCTACTCTTTTATGTCATTTAAATGCTTCCGTGACCAATAATGTATAATGATAAGTTGAGAGGCTTGTGTCACGTCTAGGCCCTATTTTGGGTCGTGACATTCACAAACCTTTGATAGTAGCTTACTAAGCCCAAGAAACTCCTAATATCTGATGGGTTCAATGGTCTCGGCCAATTTTTAATCACATCAGTCTTTTTAGGGTCCACTTTTATACTATCCCCTGACACCACATGTCCTAGGAAAGCAACCTCGTTCAATCAAAATTCACGTTTTTCATATTTAGCATACAATTTCTCCTCTGTCAATCTTTGCAACCCAACTTTTAAATGAAACCTATGCTCTTCTTCACCACGAGAATAAATCAAAATATCATCAATGAAAACCACAACAAAAGAATCAAGGTAGGATTTGAAGACCCTATTCGTTAGCTCCAAAACAATTGCCGATGCATTGGCCAACCCAAAAGACATCACCACAAATTTATAGTGCCCATTTCCAGTTCGGTAGGCCGTCTTGGGAATATCACACTTCCTCAATTTCACTTAATGATAACTGCATAGAAGCTCAATCTTGGAGAAATGGCTTGCCCCTTGCAATTGGTCAAACAAATCATCGATCCTTGGAAGAGGATACCTATTTCTGATAGTGACCCTATTGAGTTTTTGGTAGTCAATACACATACCAAGGGACCCAAATAACACAAGTACACCCCAAGGTGATTGGCTAGGCCTAATAAATCACACTCAATTGTTCCTTCAACTCCGCCGGGGGCCATACGGTAAGGGGAATAGAAATGGGTTGAGTATCGGGGAGGAGATCTATGCCAAAGTCTATTTTTCTTTCGGGAGGAACACTGGGAAGGTCATCTAGGAAGACATCAAGAGACTAATTTACAACCAAAATCAACTCTATGGAAAGGACTTTAAACTTCACATCCCTAACCCTCATAAAATGGTAAAGATACCCCTTAGAGATCAACTTATGGGCTTTAATGCAAGAGATGAATCTACCCTTAACCACCACATCTTGAATTTCCCACTCAAGGACTAGTTCAATTGAAAATTGGAATTTCACCCTATGGGTTCTATAATCAATAGAAGCATAGTATGCATACAACAATCCATCCCAAGAATAATATCAAAATCAACCATGTCTAAGTCAACAAGATCCCAAGGCAAGATTTTATGTAAGATGCAAATACGAAAACTTTTATAAACTTTTCTAGTAACAATAGATTCACCAATAGGAGTAGACACCTCATATGATTCATGCAACAACTCAGGGTCAACATGGAACTTTTTGGCAATAAAGGGGGTAACAAAAGAAAGAGTGGCACCTGGATCAATCAATCCATACACATCAAAAGCAAAGATTTTCAACATATTGGTGACGACATTGGGAACCATCTCAACCCCTTGCCTCGATCAATCAATGCATACACATCAAAGTAAAAGATTGTCAACATACCAGTAACAACATCGGGGATCTCATCAACCCCTTGCCTCCCATGCAAAGCATAAAATTGATTGTGCCTTTGGGCACCATCTTGTAGGCCAACTCTCCCCAATGGGACCGCATTAACACCTTGTGGATGAACCTCATTGCCCTTATTGCAATTTCGAGGGCAATCCACCTTTTTGTGACCCAAACCTAGGACATATCTCATTAGGAACAACAACACCAACACCTTGGGCCCTTGGAAAGTCATTGGCCACCCTTTTTTAAAATTCATGAGAAGACCCTCGGCCTTTATGGAAGTGGCTACCCTTTTGGAACTTACCCTCAAAACGAGCCCTTTTGGCTTCATGAGTCCTCCTCTTCCTCAATTTTGCTTCTTTGATTTGTTTGTCATAGGTCATCAAATGGGAAAAGTCCATAGCACCGACAACATAGCAGACCAGCATTCTTCACTCACTAAGTTGGACACCCCTATCACAAACTTGTTCATTCTGTACCTTGGGTCAGCAACAAAGTAAGGAGCAAACTTTGGAAGTTGGTTGAACTAGAGGGCATATTATCTTACACTCATTCATGCTTATCTCAAATTAATAAGTTCCACCAATTTATCTTCTCTAAGCTCGAGAGGGAAAATCTGATTACAAAAGGCACTTTGAACTCTTCCCAAAGCTGCGCATAGCTGACTCCCTTCTCTTCTTTCCATTGGTTGTATCATATTTGTGCTACCCCTTTGAGATTGTAGGCCGCCAACTCCACCTTTTCCTCCGGTCTCATATCTATGATAGCCAATATCTTATAGACCTTATCAATGAACTCTTGAGGGTCCTCATCTACCTCTTACTCATAGTACTTCGGGGATTCATTCTCATGAAGTCTCTCACCCGAGAAGCCAGTGTAGGAGTAAGAGGGGCTTTGTCACCTTGGTTGGGTTGATAATCCACCACTTATGCAAGCAAAGTGAGAACATCACTAAGCTCTCCATTGGTCGATTGCTCCTAGAGTGTTCGAGCTCATCTCCCTCTCGTGTTAGGTATGATATAGCATAGAAAAGAACAAGCATTCGAGAAGGAAAGCTTACTTCAACTCTATAGGACGACTTAGAACATGAAGAAGGGAAATATTTCCTAAAACATTTCATGACCTCCTACTCATAGTTGTGGTACATAACTAAACAATGAATAAGACTCTAGTCAACACAGTGTATTGGACTCTGAAGATCTAACAACCTAGTGCTCAGATACCAATTTCGTCAAAACCAAAGCCTAGGGTCTAGACATGATTGGCAAATTGGGAACCCAAAGGAACCCCAAACAAGCCTTATAGCATATCATTACACATCCTTGGTCGCGAAAGTAATTAGAATGACAATGAGAGACAAACGTAAGCAAGGGGAATTGGGACTAAGGGTAAACTTCCATATCATAAACAATAAGAGTCAATAGAGCTAAAGCTCATAGCAAAGGTGTATAACATATCCAACAATACCTCTACTATATAGATAAGAGTGGAAGCTAAGACAAACTAATTAGGCTCACCCTCATAGTCAATACATAAGTCAAAGAGAGAAAGTATTAATACATAGCAAGAGATCATAAGTAACATCCCTGGAGTGGAGGACTCACCAACAAGCTTGATAGAATTCATACTAGCCACGTGGAGGAGGACAATGATCAAGCAATACACTGGTTTCTATATGATGACATCATGTAGGCATAGAGTATGTGTTATTATGTTTGAATATACTAAGTATATAGGATGTAATGCAATAATATATAGGCATCATAATCAAAATGCTTAATTAGACAATAGATGAGCATATGGAAATATGACATGAATGGAATATGCTTGAGTTAAATCATACTTCCATAGAACATAACATAAATAAAGGGAGTGACCATCTTTTAGTGCAATCCAAGGCATATCACCCCCTTGGAGAGGCACATGAGGTACGAACCCCTTCACGAGGATTTTGGGGTACAAATTCCCCAATAGTTTAATGGGTAAAAACCCCTAACATGGTTGATGGAGTACAAACCCTCCAACAAGGTTGATGGGTACAAACCCCAAACATGGTTGATGGATAGTCACACACCACCACCCGTGGTAACTAGAGTATAAAGCCCACAATAGGTTGATGGGTACAAACCCCAAACATGGTTGATGGATAGTCACACACCACCACCCGTGGTAACTAGAGTATAAAGCCCACAATAGGTTGATGGGTACAAACCCCCAACAAGGTTGATGGATAGTCGTGCCCTACCACCGTAGTGACCGGAGTACAAACCCCCTGATAGGTTACCAAGGTACGAATACCTTGACACGGTTACCTGGTGTGCGAACCCCGAATAGGGCATGGTCACAAGCTAACACTATATAGAACAATACCATTTACGCATTCATCCCTCTCATCATCATCTAGTCATCATAGACACACATATATTTCATTATCGTTCATCATCATTCTATCACCATAGACATACATGCATTTCACAATCATTTCATTATCATTCTATTCACATTTTATCATTATTCTATCATCATAGACATAAATGCATTTCATCATCATTCTATCATCATATACTCATTCAACACATAAGACAATCATTGAGCAATATACTATTCAATAAGACATAATTGAACATTTTATTAAATACTTAGAGGGTGTGTAGTGCTAGTGTAAAACTATGAAATTCAAGAGTGAAATCATGCCAGTAAATTCAATGTAAAACCTTCAGTAGATACTTTGTAACACCCTCAAGCAATAGTCATCAAAATCCTTCATCAAATATTACAATAGAACTTAGATTTATTGCTCAAAACATAGTAAAACAGTCACTATTTCATGAACCCCAACATAATGTGTAGTAATTTTCATAATAGATTAGAACCATGTATAAATCAACTTTAAATCATCCAATTTTTAGTAAACAGAGTTTGGGTTTCATGGGTGAAAGGAACCCATGACAGAAACCCACATACCTTAGCTTTGGAGATGAACTTGATGAAAATTGGAGATGGAGACTTGAAACTAGAGAGGAAATCCTTAGATCCGAAAAGGGTTTTGAGACTTGATTTTAGAAGTAAAATATTTAGCTAAGTGTTTAGATTAGTATTGGGGAATGTTTAGAATGATATGAGGGTGAAAAATGGCTAAGTATAGGTATTTTCAAGTGTGGAAATACTTAGGCCTAAGACTTTTGCCGAAGACTTAAAAATCTTTGACCAAAGTCAAAACTGACCAGAGAAATACACAAGTGCGCGCCCTTGGCAAGTCGCGCCAGGGGCGTGAAATGCTCTCTATAATTGAAATTTTGGAAAATCATAATTGTTAATCGTTTGGTCTTAAATCAGAGTTAGACCCATTTTTAACTCAAAATAACCCCCTAAACAAGAATATGAAATCGAATTTTTGATATCGCGCATGGATTTAAAGATATATGACAATTACGATTTCGGACAATTCCAAGGCACATTTCAGGCACTTTTTTGGGGTCGTTTCAAATTAATTATCTTAAATTAAAATTCATATTAGAAAAATGTGAATACTTGTAAACGTTATTAAATAAATATTTAAGATGTATATTATAAAAAATATATTAATCAATAAACATATATTCTTAACAAATATTATAAACAAATAATTAATTTATATTTTTTAAATTAGTATTATTAAATTAATCATAAAAGGCTAAAAGCATACAATTTGTTGAACATCATCATGAAATGCAAGTTTGACAAAAATATAAACATTAAAGTAAAGAAAAACGTGAGACTATAATATTATTCAACAATAAATTCTACTTTAATTTAATAATTAAAATATTTACAAAATTATGCTAATGAAGAAATAAGAAAGAATAAATAAAATAATATATGATCCAAAAAATTACATGCATCACATAAAGAAGTAAGTGTTGAAAATGAAAGGAAAAAAAATTTAAAAAAAAAGTATTTTTAGAAAAACACTAAAATGATAAAAATTAAAAAAAACTAAAATAATAAAAATAAAAATAAATCAAAACAAAAAAATAAAAATAGAAATAAAAGAAAGTAAAGAATTTTTAAAGTTTCATATTGAAACACCCCTCATGTGCTTCGGAATACCTCATAATCATAATTTTGATATATCTCAAATTTCGTGTTTGATTTCGAAAATCTGACTTCATATTCTTGATTAGGGGGAAAATTGAGAGGGAGATGGGCATAACCTAGATTTTAGAAGATGCACAGTAAAAAATAATTTTCTCTAATTTTTCGCATTCCAGTGTATGTCCACGCCCAGGCCGCGACACGCCTGGGGCGAACTAGTGTTGTTTGATCTCCGCGTCGCGCTTGGAGCATGGACCAGTGTAATATTTTCCTTCATTTTCTTATTTAGTCCAAGGGTAATGGGGTCATAGCCCCATGCCATTTAAATGTGAAATCTCCCATACTTAGCCACTTTTCAACACTATAACTCACAAAACTCTCTCTAGAACCTCTCCAAGACTTTATCAAATTTCTCATCCAAATTCAAGGATTTCAAGCTCAATTATGGAACTCTAGCACCCATCTCAAGCATTAAGTCTCTTTGAAGTCCCTCTAAAAGGATTCAAGGTTTAAGGTATGTGGGTCTTCATCCATGGGTCCTTTCACCAATGGAGCTTAACCTTCTCTATTTATGAAAAATGCATGATTTCAAGTTGTATTACCTATGAGTATCTGTTATTATGAATTTTGAACATAAACTATGTTGGGGTTTTACCAAGCATCAATTGACTATGCATGAATGTCAATTTCAAGTTTATTCCACGAATTGGTTTTATCTATTGAGACTATTCATGATTTGAGCTATGAAACTATGAGTTGTTATGATCTTTTGTGATGGATTTCAAGATATTCTAACTGAGGGTTTTACTACAATATTGGTGGTTAAATTTGCACTGAGTATACTTATCTTGTTTAACTCTTGAATTGCATGATTTTGAACAAGTATCATCAACCCACTATGTGTTTGATAAAATTACATGACAAGAATTCTCAAGTGTTGATGATCTATTACATGCTTTACAAGTCAAGTGACTTCATGATGATTAAGGGCTTTCAAGCATGTACTGAATTTATGAATAGTATCTATGATTTTACAAATATCAAGTTGATCCCTATTTTAAGATTTGTACCTCTTGTGAGTCATTCAAATTAATGCAAGGGATCACATATGATTATTATCTACTCTCATGTTCAAATTAGGCTCACTAGTAGAGGTCAAGCATGTTTATGAGCTACTCATGTCAACTTATTATGTCTCTTTCAAGTTACTCATGATATTATTAAAGTATGATTATTTTAAGTATTTAGTGGGATTTGACTTGGCACTGATTGAGGCTAAAGATGTGAAATGACCCTAAAAGTGCCTGAAAATGTGTCTCGGGAGTGCCCGGAATCATAATTGTCTTGACCCAAACCTATG
>DF366926.1:2483-21266 GCA_000787875.1 Solanum virginianum
TGGTATAGGCCTAGCACCCCTCGACAAGGTGGTCAAGCTATATACCCCTCGACATGGTGGTAAAAGCCTAGCACCCCTCGACAAAGTGGTCAAGGTATATACCCCTTAACATGATAGTATGGGCCTAGCACCCCCCGACAAGGTGATTGAGGCATAGCACCCCCTCAACAAGGTGTGGTCAACTTGTTGCTCTAAAGATACTTTTCATGAAATCAACACATTCATACATTACTTTCATCATCATAAAGTCACTTTACTCATAGTCCATGAATTAGATCATCTATAACTCTAGAATCCTAAATTGGACATTTTATCAAATACTTGGTGGGTGTGTAATGCTAGTTCAAAATCATCCACTTTAAGAGTGAAATCATGCAAGAAAAATATAATGTAAATCAACCCACCAACACTTGGTAACATCCTTATGCAATTACCTTGAAACCCTTCATCTAATCTCAAAATAGATCATAGATTCTTAGTTTAAAATATACTTAAATAGTCTATTTTTGCATAAAACCCCAACATATTTTATAATCAAATTCATAGTAAGAATACCCATGAGTAAATCAATCTTGAAAACATGTAATTTAAATAAAATGGAAGGTTGGGCACCATGGGTGGAAGGACCCAATTGTTGAAACCCACATACCTCAACTTTGGAGAATTCCTTGATGAAGATTGAGATGAGAACTTGAAGCTTAAATCAATTCCTTAAGATCCGAAATGAGTTTAAGACACTTAATTTTGAGTAACATATTTGGCTAAGTGTTTGAGAGGGTTTTGGGGAATGTCTTGAGTGATATGGGGTTGAAAAATGTCTAAGTATAGGTGTTTTTACGCATAGAGAGGCTTAGGGCAAACACCCAAAGGCCTTGGACCGAAACAGAAAACTAAAGCAAAAATAACACTGATCCGCGCCCTGGCCACGTTGTGCCAGGGGCGCAAATCATCTCTGGAATTTGCAAATTTTGGAAAACAAAATTTTGATATGGTTGCTCTACAATCGGGGTTAGACCCATTTCACCTTAAATTTTGCTCCCTGAACAAGAATATTAAGTCGAATTTTCGATATCACACATGAATTTTGATATATATGAGAATTATGATTATGTCCATTTCTATGGCACATTTTCGGGCACTTTTTGGGGTGTTTCATAGGCTACCTATACACACCCTACTCAAAGCATCGGCCACAATATTAGCTTTATCGGGGTGATAACGCACACTCATGCCATAGTACTTAAGAAACTATAACCACCTTCATTGTCTTAAGTTGAGATCATTTTGGGTGAACACATATTGGAGAATCTTATGATCGTTAAACACATCAACATGCACCCAATACAAGTAGTGAGGCCAAATTTTCAAAGCAAGTGCCATGATGGCAACTCAAGATCTGGGGTAATTCTTTTCATGCACAAATCTCTGATAATAACTTGCTAAGCCCAAGAAGCTCTAATATCCGATGGAGTCAAGGGGTCTGGACCAATTTCTAATTACCTCTATCTTCTTAGGATCCACCTTAACACCATCCCCCGACACCACATTACCTAGGAAGGCAACCTCCTTCAACCAAAACTCATATTTCTCATATTTGGCATATATTTTCTCCTCTCTCAAGATTTGTAGCACCACCTTCAAGTAATCAACATGCTCCTCCACACTATGGGAATAGATCAAGATATCATCAATAAATACCACCACAAACAAATCAACATAGGGTTTAAAGACCCTATTCATAAGATCCATAAAGATAGTCAGTGCATTGGTCAACCCAAAAGGCATTACCACAAATTCATAGTGCCAATACCTAGTTCGAAAAGTTGTCTTGGGAATATCATACTCCCTCAGTTTCACTTGGTGATAGCCAAACAGAAGATCAATCTTAGAGAAGTGACTAGCCCTTTGAAGTTGGTCGAAAAGATCATCAATCCTTTGTAGAGGATACTTATTCTTGATGGTGGCTCTATTAGGTTGCCGGTAGTTAATACACATTCTAAGAGAACCATTCTTCATCTTTACAAACAATACCAGTGCACCCAAGGTGATTGGCTAGGCCTAATAAATCCCTCTCCAACAAGTCCCTTAATTGCTCTTTCAACTCCTTTAACTCCGTCGGCGCCATACAGTAAGGAAGAATAGAAATAAGTTGATTATCGGGAAGGAGATCTATGGCTAAATCTATTTCCTTTTCGGGAGAAACACTGGGGAGTTCATTAGGAAAGACATCAAGGAACTCATTCACCACCGGAATCGACTATAGGAGGGACTTTGGACTCAACATCCCTAACCCTCACAAAATGATAGAGACACCCCTTAGAAATTAACTTTTGGGCTTTAATGCAAGAAATAAATCTACCCATAACCACCACATCATGACTCTCCTACTCAAGGACTGGTTCATTAGGGAATTGGAAGTTGACCAATGGGTTCTACAATCAATAGCATAATATGCATGCAACCAATCTATCCCAAGAATGATATCAAAATCCACCATATCCAACTCAACAAAATCACAAGGCAATAGGGGTTGCAAAATGAAAGGGGGGGAATTTCTATAGACCCTTCTAGCAACAATGGATGCACCAATGGGATTAGACACCTCAAAAGGCTCACACAATAATTCGGGTTCAATGTGAAACTTGTTGGCAACAAAAGGAGTAAGAAAAGAAAGAGTGGCACCTGGGTCTATCAATGCATACACATCAAAATCAAAGACTTTTAACTTACCAGTGACGACATCGGGCACCTCATCTACCCCTTGCCTCCCTTGAAGAGCATAAAACTGATTGTGGCTTGGGGTACTACCTTGTTGACCTCCTCTTTCCATAGGAATCATATTCACACCTCGGCCTTGTGGACGACCATCTCTACCCTTGTTTTGATTATGAGGATAATCCATCACCTTATGACCCATTTCACCACACCCATAACAAGCATTAGTATCCTTTAAACATGAGCCATTGTGATCTTTACCATATTTTAGGCACATAGTATTCGGCACCACACAACCACCTCCTTAGGGCCTTGGCTTGTCATTAACAAACCTTCTTTTAGGAGCATTTGAAGACCCTTAGCCTAGACAAAATAGTCCACCCTTGGGACTTTGGAACCTTCCTTCACAACGGGCCCTCTTGGCCTCTCCACTTCTTCTTTTTCTCAACTTTTCCCTCTCTAATTGTTCGGATTAGTCATGAGGCAGGATAAGTCTATGTTACCTATTAACATAGCGGCACAACATTCTTCATTCACCAAATCAGATACACCCATCATAAACTTATTCATCCTAGACCTCATTGTCTTAAGTTGAGATCATTTTGGGTGAACACATATTGGAGAATCTTATGATCGTTAAACACATCAACATGCACCCAATACAAGTAGTGATGCCTCGACCACTAATTGTGGAGCATATTTAGAGAGTTGGTTAAACTTGAGGGTATATACCCTTACACTCATGGACCCTTGCTTCTAATTTATGAACTCCATCATTTTGGCCTCCCTTAGCTTAAGAAGGAAGAACCAATTGAGAAATGTTGCCTTAAACTTTTCCCAAAGGATTACATTATTGTTTCCCTTCTTCTCTTTCCATTGAGTAAACTATATTTGGGCCACCCCTTTGAGTTGGTAAGCCGCCAACTCCGCCTTCTTCTCCGATCTAACCACCATAATGGACAACACTTTGTAAACCTTCTATATAAATTCTTGAGGGTCCTCATCCACTTTAGACCCATGAACTCCAGTGGGTTCATCCTAGTAAAATCCCTTACCATAGATGCCGGAGTAGGAGCATGAGGAGCATGAGCAACCCGGAACTCTTTATGAGCTGATGGTTCTTCGGGAATGCGGGCTCTTCTTCCTCTTGGAATAGGCATGATCTAGCATAGCAAAGAACGTTCATTAAAGGAAAACCTTACCTTAACTTTTATAGCACAACAAAGATCAAGAAAAAAGAAAACATTTCCTAAAATGCCAGATAGCCTCTTACTCATAGTTGTGGTGCACTTCACAACCATGAATAAGACTCTAATCGACGTGGTGTGTTGGATGCCGAGGACCATTAAAAACCTGGTGCTTTGGTACCAAGTTTGTCACGATCCAAGCTTAGGGCCTAGACATAAAACGATGAATAGGAACCCAAAGGGACCCCAAACAAGCCTCTTAGCATATCATCTACATGTCTTCGGTCGGGGAAGAAATTAACAACAATAAGAGAATAGAAATAAGGATAAAGGGACTAAGAGAAGTCTATGATAACATAAATCATCAAAAGAGTCAAGCTCAAAGCATAATTACCTCACTTATCCAACAACACCTCTAAACATGGAATTGAATGGGGCCACGATACTTTCTGGGCTCACCCTCATAGTCATAAGCATCTAAACAAAGAAAAGAGAATCTTTACATAACATAAGATTAGTAGCTATTGTCCTCGGAGATGAGGACTCACCAAACTTGCTTCAAGAGGTAGTACTAGCCACGGGGAGTATGATCATGAGGGGATTCGGTTCTAACACAGTAAAATCATATAGATATAGAGTATGGATTAGTACGTTTGAACGTACTAAGTATGTAGGATGCAATGCAACAAAAGATAGGCAACATCATCAAAATGTATATTCATAAGCAAGAGATAGTGTACTAGCAACATGGTATGTATGACCAATGCTTGAAGTAAAAACGTGCTTATATAGAACATAATACATGTGTAGGAAAAGACTATCATCACAGACCAAGCAACTAGTACTTGGAATCATAGGCCTACCACCCCCGAGGAAGACGATTAAGGTATCTACCCCTGAATTGGTAGATGGGCATAGCACCCCCCATCATAGTGGTCAAGGTATATATCCCTCAACGTGGTAGATGGGCATAACCCCCATCATAGTGGTGGTATATACCCCTTAACTAGTAGATGGACATAGCACCCTAGATCATAGTAGTCAAGGTATATACCCTTTAACTGGTAGATGGACATAGCACCCTCCATCATAGTGGTTGAGGCATAGCACCCCCTCAACAAGGTGTGGTCAACTTGCAACCTTGTAGGTACTTTTCATGAAATCAACACATAAATACATTACTTTCATCATCATAAAGTCACTTGACTCATAGGCCATGCAATAGATCATCAATAACTCAAAAACCCTAAATCAAACATTTTATCTAACACTTGGCAGGTGTGTAATGCTACTTCAAAATCATGCAATTCAAGAGTGCAATCAAGTCAGAAAACTTAATGTAAATCAATCCACCAACACTTGGTAACATCCTCATACAATGTACATTGAAACCCTTCATCACATCTCATAATAGATCATATATTCATAGCTCAAAATATGTTTAAACAATCATATTATATGAAACTCCAACATAGTTTACATTCAAATTTCATAATAGAAGATACCATAGATAATCAACTTGAAAACATGCAATTTACATAAAAAACAATGTTGGGCACCATGGGTGAAAGGACCCAATGGTTGAAACCCACATACCTCAAACATGAGGATTTCCTTGATGAAGATTTGAATGGAAACTTGAAGCTTAAATGAAATTTCTTAAATTTGGAGTGAGTTTGGGACAGTTGAATTTGGGTAAAATATTTGGCTAAGTGTTAGAGAGGATTTTAGGGAATGTCTTGAATGATAAGAGGTTGCAAAATAACTAAGTATAAGTGTTTTATGAATAGGAAGACTTAGGCCCAAGACCCAAAGGACTTAGGCCGAAACTAAAAAAAATTGGCAACAAAATGTACTACTTCAGACGGCTCTGCATCGCGGAGCAAACACACAGGTGCACTAGAAATGAAATTTTTAGCAGAATGAAATTTCACTACGGGTCCTCTAAAATTGTGGTTATATCCACTTCCTACATAATTTTGCCCCCTAAGCACGAATATGAAGTCGAATTTTTGATATCACGCATGAATTTTGAGATATGTGAAAATTACAAACATGGGCATTTCTGAGGCATATTTTCGAGCAATTTTTGGGGCATTTCAGTGTATATAGGCATGCCTATGCCATTGCTTTATGCATAAACATCTTTTGTGAGAGTGAGTATGTTTGCACAGTCCCAAAGCTAAATTTGAAATCATCACTAAGTGCCAAAAATGGAACTTTTTTATGTGAGGGCACTTGCACTACATTGTTAACATTTGACTTGTTCAGTGATTGTGGATTGTTGACATTCCCTTGCTTGTCATAGTTGTACTGTCAAATGGACTAGTGTGTGTTGTTTGATAAATGGCTATTTGATCTTGTTTTGTAAAGTTGGTTTGGGTACCAGAGCTTGAATTATATGTGATGTATGTTATTGGGTTAAAGTCTGTGTGTTGCTATATTATGTATATAAATTGAGTCGTCGCTTAAGGACAAGCAATAATTTTAAGTTGAGGGTACTGATGTGCTATCAAAATACAACACATTTGATACTTAAAACTTAGGATTTTATTCATTCTCAATGCGACATTTATCATTTTTATGTGTTTTTGGGGTTTAGTTTTCAGGAAACTAGGTTGTCATGATTTTTGGGAAAAATTGCAAATTCTTCTAGTTTTTGAAGGTTTACTCCCTTACAAGTCATAGAGGATTCTACAAGTCGTAGAGTGGGTTTTGTGGAGATTTCCACTGAAGTTTGAAGATTTGAAGTTCAGCCATACGAGACCTCTTTACGAGTTGTAGAGTGATCACTCTATGACTCGTATAGAGTTGTTTCATGTAGAATTCTAGTGAGATCCAATGAAGGTCTAGATGTTACAGGTAAAATCTACGAGAGGGCAATATGAGTTGTGAGTTAGTTTATGGCTCGTAAAGTGGATCCATAGCAGTGAAGTCCAAGATCTCAATAGTTGAACATGAGACTCTGATTACAACTCGTAAACCTAATTACGAGTCGTAAGGGCATATCGTAGAATGTCGCCGACCAATTTTTCTAATTTTTTAGAACTTATTTGTAATTACTATAAATAGTAATTTTTAGGTCATTATTGGGAGAACATAGTAGATAGGACGTCATTAGAGTACTTTTTAGGGTTTGATACAGGAGACTAAGTATTGGCAAGGAGAATACACTTGTTGATTCATTGTATCTTTCAATATTGTCATTCTCAATACAATTTGTTTTTGTGTGTTCTTCAGTCTAATTGGGTGAGTGATTAATTATGTTTTCTCAGTTCATGATTTCTCATCTACCCATAGCATGAGTATCTAAATCCACAACTTGGGATTGTGGGAACCATGAAGATCTAACCAAATAAACCCGAATAATTTGCAATTCTTGGAATGGGTATTTACATGTATTAATCAATTCTCTTCATTTTACATGTTTTCTAGTGGTGGCCAACATTAGAACTTACCTAGTATTACCTTCTCAATCCAGGTGGTAATGAATAGGGAAAATGATTAGTTAACAAGATTCGATGATGTGTTCTCGTCTAATCAACTGAACTAGACCAAGGGGAGGTTGACTGGGACTATGGGTAATGGTTAGTATTGCACACTATGGAGATGCCAAAACTCACATAGTGAAATTCGCATCTAACCTTTCATCATAGGGGATTGGTGAACTTAAAATACCATCCTACATGTTATACTCTAGTCAAGAATTGGGTTATCCGGGGATATTTAGCTGGTGAATCATAGGGAACACAATTCCCAAGTTGCTCTCCATTATTGAATGTCTCTTGTTTTTGTTAGTTTAGTATAATTTCTTATCTATCATTGCTACCACCCCCCCAGGAATTGAGTTAGTTAATACTTGAATTTTTTTGTTAGTGAATCGATTTGGAAAGTCTATATTCTCTGTGGGATTCGACCATAACCTTGGTTAGGTTTTATATTTGACAACGACCGCTTTATCCTCCGAAAGAGAGGTGTAACTTGGGATTGATCAATAATACTATCATATAAAAGAGTTCATAAAATTTCCATAAGTTTCCATGACTTATAAATAGATAAAGCAAAGTTATGGTTAGGATTTATGGAGGAAAGGTCTCCACAAATCAAAACCCACATACCTTGGTGTAATTTAATGGAAGAAAATCTGATATAGAAGTGAGGAATATGAAACCCTAGCTTGCACCTTACACTTGAAAGTGTTGAAGAACTTAGGAGTGTTTGGAAGGGGTTTAGGACATAGAAATATTTTTGAATGAAGGAGAATGGAGTAGTTTAGAGTTGTATAGCACTGAAAAGGGGTCATTTGGAAGTTAAAATGACATAGCATAGGCTTAGGAAATTAGGAAAGGTAAAATTTTCCCCTTCTAAAAACCTATCAAACAGGTCCACACGAGACCCCAATTACGGGTCATGGTCCATTCCAGGGGTTGTGAGAAGGGGGTCTCATTTGGTAACATTTTGAACCCTTAGAGATTTTTCTCTAAATCTTAACCAACGACAGGTCTTACAGCCCGTCAACTAATGTACGTGCCATTTGGTATCTCGTACTCACAATTATAAATCAATATTTTACTAAGTCTTGCCATCATTGCACAAGCTCAAGTTATGGCTCGTGGAACCATTACAGCCTGCAGTCCCCTCCATGATCCCACTTACACTTAAAAAATTTCAGATTCCATTCCTCTGGCACCTCTACCCTTTCCCACATGTGGAGCCTTATATTCCCAACTTGAAATTTGATCAACACTTGTGTTTGCACTCTTAATTCTCTGCACTCACTTAACCCAAGTTTATAAGGTGTAGCATGCTTAGTTGTAGAAGTTTCAAGAAATCCACTAGTGAGGGGCTAGCAACATTTTCACAACTTTCACTATCAATGATCAAGGAGCACATATTACCTTTGAAGAGGCACTTGAAATGGAAAAGTTTTTCCCTTTGACTCAGATCATCTATAGCCTAAAATCATGGCCCGCCTCACTATATACATCGACATACTGAACTCTCCTTCTTGAGGCCAAGCATCTTCAATTGGAGTCTTCCTCATCAAACCATTGTGAACGACAACATCTCTCCCTTCACATGGGTCTTGTTCCTCACCATGATTGTCATCAAACTCATCTTCATCTTGAGGCTTGTCTTCATATCTTTCTTCTTTTTCCACCTCTTCACCAAGGTATAATCTCCTCCTTGGACTAGGACATTCAACTAATTAGGACACTACTACATCATATGACCCTATCCTTTACATTTGTGACATTGAATGCCTTTAAGGTACTTGATAAGTTCTTTGTTTCCTCCTTCTCTTGGTGCATACTTTAGAACACTACCTTCCATGGCTTTCATCTCATATGGCTTCTTAAGATCCTTGCCTTTGTTCCAAGCCAAAGACATTTGAGTTGTTTTCTTATTCTTACCCCAAGAATTAGAAGGTCATATACCTTTATTCTTAGACAACTTTTTCGCCTTGAGTTCCCTCTTTATCTCAAGGGTTGTTTCAAAGATGTCATTTAAACTAGCAAACTTGTAAATTGTCATATTAGAATAGATCTCTTTGTTCAATCCTACCTTGAATCATATAACAACATGCACTTTATTCTCATTGTATTCTACCTTCAAGATCAAATTTTAGAACTCATCATAATAGGTTGCAACACTCTTGTTGCCTTGCCTCAAATTGTATACTTTAGAAAGCAACTCTTGTCTATACCAGTACATATTTGACTCTCATAAGGGCTTTCAATTTGGTCCATGTTTGTGGTAGTCCTCCTTGAAGGACTAGATGGTATCTCTTCATGTATTCCCATCTTGTAATGGCATACCCTTCGAATTGAGCAATGGCAAAGTAACTCTTCTTAACCTCGATTAAATTATTAACTTAAAAAATCCGCTCACAAAATGACTCCTATTCTAGATAAGGATCGGGATTGCATTCTCCTTTAAAAGTTGGGTAACTAGTCTTGATAGAGTCGATTCCCACATCTTGACCTTTATTTCCTCTTTGATTAATATTATGAGGACCTCTTGGAAAGTCAAATCGTTGGCTACCTTGATTTTCTCTTACGGTTGGTTTACATAAGGTCTTCTTCCAAGTGGAACCAGACAAAATATACCTCTGTAAGCTCGATATCCCATTTATCCTCTTGGTACATTCCTTTGGACATCATTCCATTGGGCCTCTTCACCTTCACCTTCATACCCCTCATGATAATCTTCATCTCTCACTTCCTCGATTTGGATTGGTTAGTATCGAGCTTAGGGTAGTTGGAAGGGTGGGTTTTTGTTTAGTGGTACTTGGTAAGGTCAATATGGATTTGGAGGGGGGGAACTTCTTGTGGAGTTTGGTTTTATGGGTATGGTATTATGGGTATTTGTATTAGTTTTTGTAGGTGTGGAGTTTAATACTTGATGGTGATGTTCACGCTCTAATAGTAAGGCAATCGCAGTCAAGTATAAATCTAACTAGAGGTTAGGGTCGAATCCATAGGGAATATGGGGCTTGACTATGTTGATCCACTAATAATCATTTCAAGTATCGATCACTATATTCTCTAAAATGAGGGGGGTTGTGATTCAAAATAAAGAACAAAAATAAACACTACACTATCTATGCAAGAAGACACTCAAATTGAGGGACAACTTGGGAATTGTATTCTTACCCTAGACAACATGACTCTAAATAGGAATTTGCATGTAGGACGGTAACTTAGGTTCTTCTAGCCCTCTTGTAAAGGTGAAGGTCAAATTTCACCATGGAGCTTGGTCGGCAACCATGGTGTGCCTACTAACCGTTACACATTGTCCCAGTCAACCTCCCCTTGGTTAGGTTTGGTTGATTAGACGAGAACATATTAATCAAATCTTGTCATGTATTTCCTTTTACTGATTCATCACTACCTTGGTTAGGATCGTGATAGTAGGTGGGGTTTGGTGTTGGCCACCACCAAACAACATTCAAAATGAAGGGAAGTAAACAATACATGCAAATACCCAATCAAAGAAATGCACAAAATCTTGGTTACTTCAAGTCAACTCCTCATGGTTCCCACAACCCCAAGTTGTGGGTGCTTAGCTACTCATGGCTAAGGCAAAATCAACAACAATAAATGTCAAAGATATGGCTGAGAGATTACCCAAGAATAACATCATTTTGATATTGAAACCACAAGCTTGTATTAATGGAAATTGAGAACAATGTGATTTTCAATCCCCCAAAATGGGTCTTCAAATTAAAATAATGAAAACCTACCCTAAACACTAGAAAGGTCTCTAAGAATATTCAAAGTTCTCTTTAGAATCTGTGAAGTGTCGAACCTCTCTTTCAAAAATCCTGTCATTAACTATTTATACTATTTAAAAAAAGACCCTAAAAATAAAATAAAAATACAGTTGGCAGCAGTTACGTCTGGCAAATATGACTCATAGGGGGACCTATAAGTTGTAATTAGGCTTTTGTAGTCAGCACTTGGCATTTTGGACTTAACTGTTATGACCCATTCTACAAGTTGTGGTGTGCTATACGACTCATAGTGTCTTTTCGTAATCCTGAGTTGCAGTTCTTGGTCCAAACTTTTGACACATTATTTCTTGTTACGAGAGCACATCTTACAAGCCGTAATGAGACTTATAACTCATAGGTTAGCCTCGTATGGCTGACCTTCAGTTTGTAATTTCTTAATTTTGCTCACTGTTTCTTGCTACGAGGTACCCTAAAGCTTGGGCTACGACTCGTAGGGTGGCTCTTATGTCTTGTACTTCAGCAAAATCTGCAATTTTCTTCCAAAATCATGCTAAGCTATATTTTCTGCAAGAACAACACAAAAATACATAAAAACCATAAAAAGTCGCATTAAGAATTTGCAAAATCCCTTGTTTCAGGTATCAAATATGTTGTATTTTCACAGCACATCAACACCCTCAACTTAGAATTGTTGTTTGTCCTCAAGCAATGACTAAAACTAAGCAGACAATGAGAAATACATAGCAATATCCTAATGGCATATACATCACTTAACTCCAAATCAGGTACCCAACTCTCATTTTCAAAACCTGATTGCAAAGCTGCCAAGAAAACCAAAACATAATGATGCATCTGACAATCCAACTATGACAAGTGAAGGAGTATCATCAAAGTGACAGGCCTTTCCAAATACCAATTGATATGGGGAAATACCAATCGGTGTTTTAAAGGTGGTGTGGTAGGCCCACAATGCATCATCCAACTTTCGAGACCAATTAGTGCAAATCATATTCACAGGCTTGGACAAGATTTGCTTTATCTCTCTGTTTGATACTTCTACTTGCCCACTTGTTTGGGGATGATAAGGCATTGCCACATGATGTTTTACACCATACCTCTCAAGAAGAGCCATGAACAACCTGTTACAAAAATGAGAGCCTCCATCACTGATAATTGCTCGAGGTATTCTAAACCTGGAGAAAATATTTCTTCGAAGAAAACTTGTGACACTCTTACCCTCATTGTTTGGAAAGGGTATTGCCTCTACCCATTTGGAGACATAATCTGCAATAACTAGCATATACTTATTCCCATGAGAACTAACAAAGAGTCCCATGAAGTCAATACCCCAAACATAAAAAAAATCGATTACCAAAATAGGATTAAGAGAATGTTCTTTTCTCCGTGAGACTCCACCCTCTCTTTGACATCTGTCACAAGACTTGACATAATAATGAACATTTGGATGTATAGACAACCAATAATATCCATACTGTAATACCTTATAAGCTGTACCAGCTCTACTGTGATGGCTACCAACTAACGATGAGCGGCACACTTCAAGGATGCTCATCATTTCCAATTTTGGAACATATCTACAAATGATCCCATTGGCACAGATAAAAAATAAGTATGGTTCATTCCAAAAGAATTTTTTCACATTGTGCATAAACCTGCGATGTTAATAGGTATTCAGATTAGGAGGCACTATATCACTCATTAGATAATTGGCATAATCTTCAAACCAAGGGATAGGATCATGTGAGGCTGCCAACATTCCCTCATCAGGAAAGGAATCATCAATATCAAGACCATTATCAAATGGCACCATAGCTTCATTCTCTAATCTGGAAAGGTAGTCGGTAACTTGATTCTCTAATCCCGTCATGTCATTTGGATTCCCTCATCAGGAAAGGAATCATCAATATCAAGACCATTATCAAATGGCACCATAGCTTCATTCTCTAATCTGGAAAGGTAGTCGGTAACTTGATTCTCTAATCCCTTTCTGTCAATCATATCAAAGTTGAATTCTTGCAATAAAAGTACCCATCTAATCAATTTCAGTTTTTCCCCCTTCTTGGCCATCAAATACTTGAGTGTTGTGTGGTTTGTATGCGTTATCACCTTGGCTCCCAACAAGTATGATCGAAACTTCTCAAATGTAAAGACTAGTGCAAGCAATTCCTGCTCAGTCACTGTATAGTTTTTCTAGGCTACATTGAGTGCCTTGCTAGCATAATAGATAGGATGTAGAATCTTCTCCCTGTACTCTCTTAGTACCACACCTGAGGCAAGTCCACTAGCATCACTCATTAGTTCAAAGGGCTTTGACCAATCCAGAGCTACTATAATGGGTGCCGAAATTAATTTTCTCTTCAATTCTTCAAAGGCTTACATACAGGCATCATCAAATAAAAATTTGGCATCCTTTTCCAACAGTCTGCATAAAGGTTGTGAGATATTGGAAAAATCCTTTATAAATCATCGGTAGAACCCTATATGATCCAAAAAGCTCCTAACACCTTTTACAGATCGGTGTTAGGAGTTTCTCAATAACTTCAATCTTCACTTTATCTACCTCAATGCCTTTGCAAGAAATTCGATGGCCAAGCACAATACCTTCCTTGACCATGAAGTGACATTTCTCCCAATTCAACACTAAGTGACTTTCGACAAATCTTTGCAAAACATCATAAAAATGTAACAAGCACTCTTTAAATGATTGGCCAACCACACTAAAATCATCCATGAACACCTCAATAGTGCTTTCAACCATGTCCGAGAAAATTGACATCATACATCCTTAAAATGTCACCGGAACATTGTATAACACAAACGATATTCTCTTAAATGCAAATGTGCCATAAGGGCAGGTAAAAGTTATCTTCTCTTGATCTTCTGGTGCAATAACAATTTGATTGTACCCAGAATACCCATCAAGTAAACAGTACCACTCATTCTCTACAAGTTTGTTAAGCATTTGATCCATGAATAGCATAGGGAAATGATCCTTCTCTGTAGAGGCATTAAGCTTTCTGTAATCAATGCACACTCTCTATCTGGTGACTGATGACATGGGAATCAACTCATTTTTTGGCATTCGGCACCACTATGATACCCCTTTTTTCATAACACATTGCACCAGACTGACCCATTCCGAGTCGGTAATAGGATAGATTACTCCTGCATCCAACCACTAGATAATTTCTTTCCAAATAACCTCTTGCATTGGAGGATTCAACTGTCTCTGATGCTCGATACTAGGCTTGTAATCTTTGACTAGTTGAATCTTGTGAGTGCATATTCCTGGAGGTATACCTATTATATCTGCATTTTTCTATACAATAGCCCTTTTGAATTGTTTAAGAACTCTGACAAGGGCCTCTATTTGTCCCTCACTCCATTCAGCTACGATGATGACTGGCAATGTATTATTTTCTACCAAGAATGCATATTTTAGATGCGCCAGAGTGCTTTTAACTCTAACTCAAGTGGGGTTTCTCTAGAAGGCTTGGTGGGTGGAGTTTCCTTATTTTTCAAATCTAACTCTAACTTGATTGGTTGCCTAGCGCCAAATGATACTCCAAGAGCATTGACTGTCTCCTCATACTCTGGGATGTTGTCACCATCATAATTCATCAATACTGCTTCCAATGGATCAATCCTCAGTCATAACTTAATTGGGACCTCTACTTTCTCATCATCAATAGTTTCAATCATTGAGACTACCTGAAAATCATAGTTTTTCCTATCTGCTTGGCAAACCTAAAACATAACTGCTTCTTCACCAAACCTGAATGTGAGCAGTCCTTTCTCCATATCAACCAGAGTGTGACCCATGGTTAGAAAGGCCTCCCCAAAATGATAGGAACTACAAAATCAATTTCATAGTCAAGAATAACAAAATCTATAGGAAATATAAATTTGTCTACCTTTACCAGCACATCATAAAGTACCCTCACAAGTTTCTTGATTGTCCTGTCTACCATTAGCAACCATATCTTTGTAGGGAAAAGGGTGCCCAAACCAAGCCTTTTGAAGGTGATAAGGGGCATCAAATTAATGCTAGCTCCCAAATCACAAAGTACTTTGTCAAATGCAAGCTCTCCAATAGTATATGGTATGGTAAAAGCACTTGGGTCTTCACATTTCTAGACCAATGATGTTGTAGTGATGGCACTGCAGCATTGGAAACTTTGGGAGAGATCTTGGCTAAATATTTGCTTCTTCTTGACTAGATCCTTCATCCATCATGCATAGCCAGGCATCCTCTCTAGAGCTTCAATCAAAGGAAAGTTCACCGACAACTTCTTGATCATCGCCAAAAACTGCTCAAACGTACCTTTCTTGTTTTTCTTCCTAAGCCTTTGAGAAAAAGGCAGGGGAGGTCAAGGAAAATTTCTATACTTGTTGGTTGCCCTTTTGTTTCATACACCTTGGCCTCTTCACAAACACTCTTCTTATAGTGTTCATCCTTAACCACCGGCATAGGGAGATCGATGGTGCTTTTACCACTTCTAGTCATAATTGTCATGTAATGCCCATCATTCTTGGGATTTTCAACCCTATTGCTTGGTAAAATACCCTTTTGGCATTGGTTCAATTGCGAATAAACTTGCCAAAATTATTGTTCCAATTATTTGATAGCCACCAAGGGAGACTCTATCTTTTGGTTTATGCTTGAAATGTCTGATTTCATTCCTTTCAAGGTCTCATCTTGATGGTTGGCTCTCTTCAACAACTTGTCAAATATCTCTTCAATCCTAGAAGTACTTGGCCCAGCATCACGGTTGTGGGGCGGCACATAAGGACCATTTTTATAGCCATCTCTTCTACCCCATTCGGCATCCGGCACTCTCTCCCTTTCATAATAACCACCCCAGTTGTCTCTATATACACTATCATGGTTGTAGTTTTGACCTTAATTTTCGAAACCTTACCTCCAATAGTCCATGTTAGACCCTTGAGGGTTGGTTTGGAAACTTGCCGATTGGTTGCTCATGAAGCAAGTATCTTCATCAAAGAATGACTACATACATGATTCGTGAATATTTCTTGAAGATTTTCTTGAAATTTATGTTAATTACATGTATTTTTTAATGTTGATGATCATCATAAACTTATTTCATGAATAGAATATTTTTAATGAGATATTGCATGACCCTATATATTGATTTCTAAAAGCATGCATAAAAAAAGATAGGGATTGAGTCTCAAGCCTTGATTGGGAATGTTAATCGAGATTGTGATTGTGATGTGAGAATGATGATAGATTGATAGTATTGGATGATCCACAAATCTTTCCAAATGAACTCTTAATGATTTTTCTATTTGATTGCTTCCTAATGATTGCTTTAAGCCTTGAGATAATGATTGAGTTATTGATGGATGAGATGATTAGAGTCTCTATGAGACTGATTGAAAGATAGTGCCTCCACGAGGATGATTAAGATGACTTGATTAAGATAGTTTAATTAGATAGATTATTTTATGAACCTTGAGTCATGGGAATAGTATCGAGCACCGAAAGAGTAAGAGTTACTCCAACTCACACTCATCAAACTACGTAACCACACATAGGTGATGATATGAACCATCATATTATATTGTAGTTCCCTCCTGATAGAGTCCTTGAAATAACAAAGGACTTGTTTGATTGGTTGGTGGTCCCTAGTGTATTGATTTGTTCCCTACCTAGCAAGTATGGAATGACTATGGCTACATCAGCAAAATTATTGTATATCACGGGCTTATAAGTGATTGTTGTCGGATAAGAGAAACTCCCAAAAAGTTTCCAAACTGAGCACTCTGAGTTGAAATGAGATTAGATGAGTCTAATTTGATGGATGAGGTTTGACGGGTCACTTGTCTACTCTTTATTCTTGCTTTAGATAGATATCTGACATGTTGATTAAGTTCTATGTTATGTTGATTGTTGTTTCTATATTATTCTACCTGTTTCGATTTCGTTTAACTATTTTACATATCGTACATTCCATGTACTGATGCCATTCGATGCTACATCATTTTATGATGCAAATACAAGGGATGGAGATCATTAGCAGACGCAATGTTAAGGATCTAGGACGTTCAGTGGATTAGTGAGCCTCCCCTACTTCGGAGGATTCATTATGCTATTTTCATCTTGCTTTAGAGCTAGAAATTTATTAGCTTTACTTTGATTGGGGGAGCCATGGGTTTTATTAGCTTTACTTTGATTGGGGGAGTCATGGGTCTGTCATTGGCACCACCTGATAATGATAGAGGCTTCATAGAGTATAGCCGAATGCTGATTGTTAAGATTGTAAGCTAGTTCATTCTATTAGTCTTTTTATTATATTATTATTTTGGGACTAGATGATAAGATATGCCAATTTATATTCATTATGTCTTCTGCTGATTAGTAGAATGAATAAATGTGATGAGGCCAAGTGGTTCGCTTAGGAACTAGTAATAGTCTCTCGGTGATGGCCATGTCTTGGATACCCTCCTAGGGCATGACACAGAATGAGAATCAAAGAAAAGACACTAGGAATTTAGAACCTGAGATAGGTTGAGGCCCAAATCTCCAAATCCAATGTTTCAAAAGTCAAAATTGAAGTTCATCTCGTAAACTTTGCTTTGACGGCCAAATGACTTTGGCAGACAGCTGAATAGTCTGATTTGACCGTCAAAAGTTACAGCAAGTTGAGAAGAGTTGGGTGTACTCAAGTATAGTTCAGCGTATCACCGAATGGATTTTATGAGCATGATTTTGAGCAATCTTTTGACACTTTTGCACCATTTATGTTCCTAAATTTGACCTCCCTGTAAGCCCTTTGTATTTCTTTGACCTAGTCTTGCCTATTTTGGTAAATTCCACTTGTACAAATATATGTACTCTTTCTTTTCTTGCACTTTTTGGATCAATCACCCTTTTTGAAGATTCTTCTTCTTGAATATTTTAATATTCCCAAAGAATACTATGAACAAGATGAAGACCCAAAATAAAACTCTTTAGAATTTTTGGCTTGAAATTTCATGAAATTTAAGATTTAAGTTCTCTTTGATGTAAAGAATAGACTCCAATACTTTTTATCCTTCAATTCCTAACCAATTCCTTCAGATGTTAAGACCCACTTTCTTCTTTATCAAGCCTCTTCAATCAACAATGGTGGGTTCTTCAATATGACTCCAAACTTTACCAAATCTCAGACTAAGATTAGACAAATATTAGAGAATACAAATCTAACATTAGGAACTTCAAACAAGACTAAAACCAACAAAAATATTTTTGAAATTTTCTAAAAAAAAATTTTTACTCATTTTTTATAGTAAAAATCCAAGACTAGAATCATAGAAATGAATCTAAGTTGTTGCTCTAATACCAAATGATATAATAATGATGCTACAAAAATGAAATAATATGGGAAATCGAAAGACAAGAAAGTAAAGATAGATAAATTGACACAAGAAAGGAAATCAAACGCAATCAAAAGGTACATTAAACCTGAAGACCTAAATTGATTAATCCAAATCAAGCACTGAACCTCTTAAAATTGGATTCACCTTACAACTAACGTTTCTAAGCAAAGATCAATGAAAGTATTAAGAATGATTAGTAGTCAATTAAACTTAGTTAGTTGTTAACTCTTCCATTAA
>DF366923.1:3812-21268 GCA_000787875.1 Solanum virginianum
TAGCCTTAAGGTATGAAATAAACTTACCCCTCGACGATGCAATACTACCTGCCCACTCAACTACAGGTTCTCCTGGGAAATGAAACTAGACAACTTTCCTTTGGCAATCTACCTTAGCATAGCAAGAAGCCAACCAATCGATCTTATACATACGCAAGGAAGGAAATCAAAAAAGAAAGAAAATGGGTTCTTCTTTCTTTTATCACTTAGGAGTCGTGTGAGATGAAAGTCTCATGCACTGTTTTGAATGAGAGATGAAGTAAAAAAACCTCTTTTCGACTCTGACTCTCCCACTTCAGTCATTACTTTTCTTTCTGTTACTTCATAAAAAGGGCTTTCTAAAGATCCCCAATGACCAATCCTCGCATGAATTACTAAGGATCCAATAAATCTAACATTGTATACATTCTCATAATGAGAAGGGGCCATTCGGGCCTATCTAAATAGATACTATGTTTACATATGGATCCTAACATCGTTACATTCCAATATGTGTTTTTTCAAGTCTTTCTATTCCATAAAACATTCATAATCGTAAAAAAAGAAAAGATTCTCTAGTGACTGGTATCTTTATTTAAGTTAAACTTAAATTAAAGTAAAAACAACTCGAATTTTTGGTGCAATCACTCGGTAATTGAGAGACTTAAATTTTACTAAAATAGTTTCATTATCTCTCGAGGTATTATATAATGAAATTGTGATCCATTTCAAGTGGGCTATTTGAAAGAAATAGATTAAATAGTATATTGTGTCTCACGCATATATCTTTAATAATTCATATCATATTCCAAAATAAATAAGTAAAGAACACATTGATTATATCAAATTTGGTCCGCTCTCGGCCATTCCACATGCTGCCTAGCAGAGATGTGGTTATCTGAAGTGGATTCTCTCTTTTGTAGTAGATGTAGAACCTGTTGTGCCCCATTAACTTAGAAGGGGGCGGACACAGCAACTACGTGGACCTATTCCTTTCAGTTGTTGCCAGCGCTTTCCAGGGCCGAGCCGAAATTTCTTATTAGAAAGGGCAGGAAAAGCCCGAAGGCTGCTAACCCAATAGGAAGGCGTAACAAAGAGAGGGTGCCTTTGGAGAAGCATTTGCCGATAACCAAAGCCTCACTCTGATTATGTCGTGAGGCTTAAATCTATTGGACTAACTTAGTGAAAATAGATTGAAAAAGCACAATTAATATGATCGAAAGCACAAAAGAAATGAAAGCCACTTCACTTATCCCTTTAACAAAAGGTTTTGTTAAAAGGAAAGTGTTAAGACCAAGAGTACTGTTGATGATTGATGATGCCAAAGTACTTCCCCACGTACAAGACATAAGGGAAGCTATAAGTATTGCAACTATGAATCTCATGGACAGCTCAATCCTGGCCCAGGATGAATGCTGGCGGCATGCTTAACACATGTAAGCTAGACAGGAAACACAAGAAATGGTGTCTCCAGTTGCGGACGGGTGAGTAACGCGTAAGAACCTGCCCTTGGGAAGGGAACAATAGCTGGAAATGGCTGCTAATACCCCGTAGACTAAGGAGCAAAAGGAGGAATCCACCCGAGAAGGGGCTCGCATCTGATTAGCTAGTTGGTGAGGCAATAGCTTACCAAGGCGATGATCAGTAGCTGATCCGAAAGGATGATCAGCCACATTGGGACTAAGATGCCCCCATGAACTTTAGCAATATTGTTAATCAATTCCATAATGAGTATTGTTTTACCCATGGCAAATTGTTTAGAAAAATTGTGTCTTTCACAATGGAATCTGATAAGTGAGATCTCGAGTAAGTATTTGGTATCGCTCTCGCGGGCCGCACCAAAATAGTTCTTTACCCCTAGATGTCCAGTCAACTACTGCGCCTCAATGTATTTCGGGGAGAACCAGCTAGCTCTGGGTTTGAGTGGCATTTCATCCCTAACCACAACTCATCTACCCAATATTCAGGGGATCCTTTTATTGAACCCATACGTGTTTCTGCGGGTCTTAGTTTAACTGGTTTGTCTGGAAATATATGTACCCATATTTTTCCACCATGATGTGCATTTTGTATCATTGCCCGTTGGCCTGCTTCTATTTGTCGAGATGTAATTCAAGTAGGTTCAAGTGCTCCTACGTTTTCTTTTGCCTTCCACCCCTAAAAAGCGAAAGGCGGAAATTAATTACTAGTTATCAGAATAAGATGTTGTAGAGATAGGATTTGAACCTATGACCTCAAGGTTATGAGACTTGCGAGTTACCAAACTGCTCTACCCCGCGCCAAAGATAAGACCTGAAAACTAATAGATAAACAAGGATTAAATGTGCCTCTTCACTAATGTTTTTGAAATTATTACACTTGTCAGGATATAATTCTTCAGCAATAAATATGGTGACATCAATATGATACTTTATTAACCGTACTTTATATATTAGAGAATTTCATTTTCAAGTAGTCATGAACCTACGAATTCGCCAATTATAAGTTGGGCGCTTTAACTATTCAGATTTGCCTCAATTTTTTATCTCCTTCCTTCAGCCCTTTTTGGATAAATTTTCTCCTTTATTTGATATAATCTGGTAGAAAGAAAAAAAAGAAAAATCAAAGAAAGAGAAGAAACACTCAAAAATCTTTTTTGTTTTGCTCTCTCAAAATCTTCACTAGCGAAAAAATCTATTTTGATACTTCCATCAATTGCGAGAAAACTAGTAATCTAGATATTCCTACAGACTATGTTGGCCTTAGAATTCTCTTAGTTAATCATAACACAAATTCTCTTTCAAACGTAACAACAATTCTTGAAGAGAGTTCTTTTAAAGGTACACTAATCTTACATTTCTTTAAGTTTTCTCTCAAAAGTATTGAGCCATTTCCCCCTATTTCTTATTAGATCTTTGGTAAAATCTATAGTATAGTCTATTATTAAAAAAGTGAATTTTTCACAATTAATGATTGATTTTTTTTTCTTATACATGGACATATATTTTAAATTTAAATTTTTGGAGTAGATCTGAATGTTGAAATTTGAAGAAAAAATTTATTTATTCTTTTGACTAAAGATTTCAATCAATTTTAACATGTGTTTCATATATGGCTGAGTGCAGGTTTAATGAATTTTTTAGATTTGTTTTTGTTTTGATAAATTAATGGTTGAAATTTGTTACTTATGTTGCTTGAGAACATAACAAATGGAGTCAAATTAAGTCGTTATATTATTTATGTAATGGATGCTTGAGAACATATGCATTAGCAATTTCTAGGTTTTTAGTTTTAACTGTCTAATAGGAATACTTTGTCATGTGTTCAGATGCTCAATTAGATCATGTCATAGTTCAAATGTCTAAAAAAAATTGCTAGCAAGCGTATGAGATTGTCGATATATTCAACCTTATGAAAATATATTCAGTTAACCGTCAAATTTATCAACATGGTAATTGAGTTGTAGTTTAGATGGAAAAGAATCAGTTGGATTCTCAGGCAAACTTGAATGATATTAGTCACCTAGTATCAATCAAATATCCTTTTCTATTCTTCCAATAGAGCAATACTTTTAGTCATACCATACTACCTTTATCCACATAATAACGTACATATATAATTTTTTTGAGATATTTTCTAAGTTTGATTTTTATTAATAGTAACTGCAATCGAACAAGCAACTGTAGCTCTATCTATCCTCTGGGAACATATCGACCAATTTGACTTGGTCATGGTGGATGTCAACATGCCGAAAATGGATTACCTTGAGTTTATCAAGTCCACTCAACTCATTAAAGACAAACCTATTATTTATAAGTCTGTTTCTCAAGATCTTTACTATTGTACATAGTTTAGTGTGCATTATTCAAAAGTGTATTTAGACATGTTAATATCAGCCAGCACTATTATTGAATTTTATTTACAATTATAATAATGTAAAAAATTTAACTGCTACATTAGCGCTACGTAGTATCTACATTTATATATGTTCCATACAAAAATGGTGTACATATTTATGAATGTCTAACTTTTCTCGAGAATTCTGAATACCTCATTTGATGTTTGGTTTTGATTTTTCATTTTTGATTTAGTGATATCTCTAGAGACGATGACGGAAATAGTAAAAGAAGCAATTGTAGTAAGGGTATTTCTCATTTATAAGCAGTTCATTTCATCAACGAGACTCAAGAATGTATGGTAGCATGTGTATTGGCAGAATAAGAAGGAAAATAAAAAATTACAACACAATGAGGCTAATCAAGTTGAATTAATAGACAATACATCTTATTCTAAGAAACTACAAGATGGAAAGGGAAAAAGCATAGTAGAGGAGACACAAATTCAAAGCAGTGGCACTTCAGAGAAAGAGGAGAATCATTCTTTGATTTCGGAAATAAGTGTAGGAAGACCACAAATGAAAAGAAGATGCATGAAATGGACGCCAGACCTTCATAGAAAAGTAAATGAGGTTGTTCCTAAGTTAGGAGAAAAAGGTAAGTATATTAAGATTTAGTGTTTAACCCCGCACAAAGAATGAGAGAAAAACAAGAATATTGGTGAAGTAAAATCTTAACTAGACACTTTCTAAATGATCATAATTTTAATATTGAATTCTCATTATTTGTCTTGCCATGTCAATTTAGCCCGTCCTAGGCATATTTTGGAGAGGATGGGTGTGCTAGATTTGACTAAGAAACATCTCACCTACCGTCTATAGGTATCCAAGTATGAAAAAAGTAGATAAGATGTTCTACTTATGAAATTTATGATATGAGATTTTGTCGAATTTTTCTAATTTATTTCATTTTTATGATCTTTGTGTAGAAATACCAATCTCAACAAGCTCCAATGAGGAACATCATTCCAATACGTTAATTTCAAGTGATTCCCCTATAAATTTTGACGAATTATTTCAAGGAGGATACAAACCTCAACTACCTTAGCTACCGTACTACGGAAGGTAATCAAGTGGTTTTCCCTCTTTGGGAAAAATTAAAGTCACCCCCAATGAAGATTTTTTGTCCCAGTATGCCTCGCACAACCTTATCCAGATCCTCCCAAAAGAACCTTTTGACTTCCCCATCTAGGCCTACCTAGGGAACATAAGCATTAACTACGTTCACTACATGTCTACCAACCACGAGTTTGATAAACATCATCCTATCATTAACCCTCCTAACCTCAACCACATAATCCCTAAGATTCTCGTCTACTAAGATACCTATACCATTTCTATCCCTAGAACCACTCGAGTACCACAGTTTAAACCTATCCACATCCCGTGCTTTGGTGCCTACCCATCTGGTCTCCTAGACACACGCTATATTAATATGTCTCCTTTTAAAATATTTTACTAATTCTATGGACTTCCCTGTTAGTGACCCTATATTCCATGATGCTATCCTTAACTTAAATAAGCCCGTGACCCTCTTGCTACCCCTACCCCTTACCTCCGACCCCGACCGACAACATGACCCTAGTCCAATATTATCTAATGACGCCACTAAACTATAAAACTAATAATCCCTACAAACAAGTACATGTCACAATAAAGAATAACAGTACTATACACTTGCAATTTTATAAACAAGGAATACTAAACAATACCAGCAAACTACCCACAAACAGTACTATGCAACAATAATAAATAAGACTCTAACAAAATACAGCAATATGCAACAATATGCTAAGTAATTTTTCCAACAAACAATATGCTAAGTAATATGTATACAGCAATATACAACAAATATACAGCTATAGGCAGAGGAATCAAATATGACACAAATAATTGGAGGGCAAGAAATCAAAGATAAGTAAAAGGTACTATATGACACAAATAATTCGAATGCAAGAAATCAGAAGCTATAGGCAACAATACACCTGGGAGTATGTACATACAAGGTAAACAGTAAAAGGCAAAATAACATATATACAAGGTGAATATGCAACAGTAATAAAGAAATCTAGCAACTAACAGGATAAAATTGCTTAAACTAAGAAATTCGGAAACAGAGAGAAAAAAGGAATGATACTCAGCTGAATCAAGAAGTAGAAATGATATCCAAGAAACTAGAAATGATATCCCCAAAACTGATCAAGAAAGGAACAATAGAACCCGGATTGAAATTGACTGACAGAGTGAACTAATCGCCGGAATTCTCTATTTCTGGCCTGATCGCTGGAATTCTCTATTTCTGGCCTAATCACCGGAATTCTCTGTTTCTGGCCTAATCATCGGAGTCTTCCTGGATTACAAGAATATTTTCTCTTCATTTTGTATGTTTGCTTTTTTCTTTTTGTTTAGCTATTATGCATCATAGTACACAGTAATAGCAGCATTACTGTTAGCATTATAGTTTGAGGCCTTAAATTGAGCACAACTAAAAATATTGCCTCAAAAGCATTTCTAACAAACATGGGAGGAACTATCCATTCCACAAAAAGGTGATCCGTTTCTTGCTTTTGGCCTTCTTTAGCTAGCAGGTCAGCTTGTGTAATTTCTTATTGATTACCTTGAGTGAATCTGTAGCTATCTCTAGCTGTTTGACTTGTATATCGTTAGCTAAGTGTAGACCATATAATAAGGCAGTTAGTTCAGCAATCTTATTTTATTTTATTTTATCATATTTAAGAGACCCGTCAAAGTTCAGTTTTAGCCCATTATTTAGAGGGGTCCATTTGACATAATTGATTAATGTCCTTAATATCATTATTCATCAAAGACTTTCCTATCACCAGGTGTATAAATTCCATTATTTTTACAAAAGATGCTGATATAGGGATATCCTCTTTGTCTTTGTCATGGTATAGTTATGGTTTCTTGCTGGCCAAATGCTCCAAAGACAGAACAACAAATTATTCAATAATTTTATGTGGCATCTTAAATGCTATGAATGGTTTTAAATGAACTTTTAAATGCTGAAGTTTCACAAAGAAATGACTAGAATAAAGTCTCCAACTTCAATAGAAGTGTAGTTGAGAGCTTGATCTCTAATATAATATGAAACTAGCAATGCTGCTACACAATCTACATTGACCCCAAAAGATTTTTGACCTAGAGTCCCCCTTAATGATACTGGCATGTATGAAACTAGCAATGCTGCTACACAATCTACATTGACCCCAAAAGATTTTTGACCTAGAGTCACCCTTAATGATACTGGCAAGACATAAATATTATAGAGTCCAATTGTTGCTATTAAGGTAATGACATCAAATTCTATCAACCTTCCAAGAGATTTCATTTCAGTATAAGGATACAAAAAATTCCTACTAACAATAGAGTAAAACAAACAAACATATATAAATCAAGAAAGAATATGTAGTGATATGGAGTATTTACTCTAACATGAATTCTTTGTTTGCTTATTTTGTGGTTGTCTTTCACAATCCAATATTAGATTTAGTCTTATTATTTGTTTAAATTATTTTATAATTCAAAATATGCCTTGATAACATAGGTTTTCAGAGTTTTTATTCAGTATCCTATAGTTTCGGTCATAGTTTTTAGTATTCAGTTATGAACTCGTGAAATTCCAATATTGTTAACTATGACTAAATTTCTATTTAGATTCAAATAGCTCAGTCACTTTATTTATCAATTACAATGTTTAAGGTTCGCTCGATAAACATTTAGAGTCAAGTGTCAATCACACTGCACCTTAAATGGAGCTAACATATAAAAAATAAAACAAAAAAAATCTAAGCAAATTACTTTGAAACAAGAATTTCTCATACTTAATTATTCACAATTAGGACTGCAAACAAAGAGTAAATTGAGCTTAACTTGCTAATTAGTAGTCCAAGAATGAAGATATAGAATTTATTTGTTTTTTCCATTTCCATTTTCATTTTTTGAAGTTTGTTAACACAAAATCATCACCGGCTCTTTCACTTGCGAATATGGAATCTCCTTATAAGAAAGCAAGCTGTAATTATTAACTTAGAGATGAATAAAGGCAGAGTAGTGTGAATTTCTATATCGCTTGAATCCTCCAAAAGTAAGATTTTCAGAGGATCATGAATGTGATAATAGTTTGGAGTATTCTAGCAACATAAGTAAACTGTGAGGTTCATATATCAAAAGAAAGTTTCAATTATATACTTCTCAGAAGAACGAGAATCCTGAGATACATAGGAATACTATTTAATACAACATGTATTAGAAGCAACCGCAGAGAACTATATCTATATATTTAGAGGCTTGAAAATAAATGAAAATTTTGCTCACTGTTTAAAAAAATTTCTTCTTATTCCTTAAAAAAATTCTCCTCTTTTCTCTTTCCATGACATTGAATTTAATATAGTAAAATGTCAAGAAGATACCAAATTTCCAGATTGGTGCCTTTAAGAATGGGAATTTCAACACCATGAATTACAGAAAACTCCAAGTGTAACGATAACAACAACGATAAGTAGATGTGGAGCTAAAGCTAGCTACAACTGCTGATTGTCAGTTGAATACTCTGTCGAAAAATTATATGGTATATATAAGTCAAATAGTGTTACAAGTTTATATACATATATTTATTTAACTGAGCACTGTAAGTAAAATTTTCTCATCTCTCCTGCCACATGTGCATTAGTGGCCAAGCCTCAAGATCATCCGGGCAACCTCTGTTCTTTGATACATGTCGCTTCTAATATTCTTCAGCTTCTGATATTCCTCATCCAGAAATACTCAATCCTCTACACAACAGGCTGGATCAAGCAATCTGATTTTTTCCAAAATAATAGATAAGAATTTTCATATTGACATTAACCAAACTTAAATCCTTATATATTCTTATAAAATATTTCAGGTTTCACTCTTTATCTTCTTTAACAATATTTTTGTAAAGCTTAATTTTAATCATAATACACACTTATATGGTACTTTAATAGAAACATAGTCTATGTTATAATTTTTTATTTAGATATTTTTTTATCAATAGGAAATATGTGCAAAACAATATGAATCAAATAGAACACAGGAATATACAGGTACAACAACCTTTCGTAATGGCCCTCCAGTTTATTTTCATATTTCTCAAAAATTTCAGCATTAAAAGCTTTTCTGTAGTGACTTTGTCATGCCTTGGGAGGGTACCCTTGGGGTAGCCGATACTCAAAAACCATTATTGGCTCACAAGCGACCCACTTTGCTTGATTAAACATTCAATCATTTATTCAAATCAGCGAAAGCCTTATAATAAAGAGACAATATGATGGGCTAATCCAATCAATGTTCTAACTCAATGAACAAAGGCAATAGGCCAACAATTCAAACTCAAAATCTATGACATAAGAATAGTTTTAAGGAAACCCAGTTAAGAGATAAAGATCTCAACATCAACTCATCACTGTCTAGTCTATGAAACCTCTAACTCTACTATCTAAATGGTGCCAATGAAAGGTTCATGGCTACCTCAAATCAAAATAAAAACTAAACTCAAAATCAAGAAAGATATAAGTGGTATCCTCTAAATGCAGAAGAAGACTCACCAATCTGCTACTAGAAGATAAGATCCTCAATGAAGCGCCTGTTGATGATCTCTAATATCTGTCTATGCATCATGAAAAGAAGCAAGCCCAAATGAATGTCAATACGTGGAATGTATGAGTATATAAGGTGGTAGAATGAAACATGCATCAAGGTAGAATAATATCAACTTATATTCTCAAGTAAAGAAGTAAGAAACTTAATTAGGATACAAAAAGTCTAAAGTAAGAATACAGTTTAGACAGAGACTATACAAATTAATCCAACCCAACCCAATCCAATCCAATCTAATAAGAGTACTATCAAGACCTATATAAGAGTTTTTCTAACTGACAACTATCATCCATGAGCTGGTGATGATATAACTAAGTTATGGTGTTGCCTATTCGTCCAATACCTTGCAAGGTAAGGGACGATCATTATCATTGGATCTATAATCAATCAAATCCAACCCTCTTTAAGAACTTCAGAGGTATGTCCCTTTTCTCATCCTATGTTGGTGGCATAATTATTAAGTTGAAGTGTTACTTACTTTTATTCAAATTGGCGCTTAATACTCTTTCCAAGACTCAGTGCTTAGAAGATTCTATCCAATCAATCCCAATCTATCCAATCAATCTAGTCTTTTAAGGACTCTTATCAACTCATTAATTCTGTCACAGTCAAACCTTTTGGCCGATTGATTATACAATCAACCCTCAATCACATCGTTTAAGAGTAATTTAGACATACAATTCTAATAACATTTAATTAGGTTCAATTATGAAGATTATATTCAAATATCAAGTTCATCAGACTGTTATCATGTTCACAAGGCGACACCATAAGGCAACACCGCAAGGTGCTTTATAAGATTTTATGGGCCAAGAAATAGAAAACAACCGATTTCGGTAGTTTTTCATGGGTGTTAGCCTATGGCTTGTGGTGATGCCCGGAGATTCGGGCCAAAATTCTTGACAAATTACACCGACCCATTCATAACGAGCCTGGCAAGAGGTCCAGGTGGCCTAACAATTTTGCAGGATACCTGGTAGGATTTTATGGAACAAGCAACAAGAAACAGGCGATTTTGATAGTTTTTCATGGGTGTTATCCTATGGTTTATGGTGCTGCCTAGGGATCTAGGCCAACTTTCCCAAAATATAACACTGGACCATTCATAACAACCTCAACAAGAAGCCCAGGTAAGGGATCGCAGGATGCTTGGTAGGATTTTATGGGCCAAGCAACATGAACTAGGTGATTTTTTAATTTTTCATGGGTGTTAGCCAATGGTTTGTGGTGCTGCTTCAAATTTTCTAAAAAATCACACCAAACCATCCATAACGAGCTGAGGTGGCCCAGCGGTGCCGTAGTGTCACAAATCAAGCCTAGGGCCTAGATGTGACATGACAAATAAGAAGTTCGAAGACATCCCAAACAAGCCTCTTAGCATATCTTGTACACATCCTCGGTTGCGAAAATGAAAATAAACATCAACAAAATTCAAGTATAAAAAGCAAAGTGGGACTAAGGGATGTCTTTCATCAACATAGAAACATAAGAAAAGTCAAGCCCAAAAATATATACAAACTAAGTATCCAACAATACCTCTACTTCAGAATGGAGCAAGGGCCAAGACACGTCCTGGGCTCACCCTCATAATAATAAGAATCTAACCTAAGGAACAAGTCTCAACATAGCATGAATGAAAGTAGATATTGTGTCACACGGATGACAAGTCTCGTTATATTACATTCTTTGATATTCAACTCTTTCAATATTATGTGTCTTGTCATTTAACATTGATATGCAGGTTTTGGTAAGTTACATGCATCGCACCCCGCATATATAGTACATTCAAACATACTAATGCATAGTCTTGCATACATGATTTTACCATATAGAGACCAAGGACTTTGACCATCCACCATTCGACGTTTAGCTTAGATTTTGAATTTACTTATAGTGGTGAGTCCTATCTTTCAAGGACGCACCACCATCTATATACCTATATTACTACTTCTCCTTATGTATTTGAGGGTGAGCCTGGGGTATGTCTTGGCCCCTGACCCATCTATGTAGAGGCATTGTTGGACACCTTATGACACCCCATAGCATAAGTCCTACTTTTTCGTCCTTTAGAACTATGTGTTGATTGTTGACTATGCTTTCGAATCGATAATGCGAGTTTTGGTATCTTGAGGCTTGATTGGTGACTCTCGAGTTCCCATATGCCATGTCATATCTAGGTCCTAGGTCTGAATCATGACAAAGATGGTATCAAAGCCCTAGGTTTATAAATGATCCTTGAAATCCAGCATGCCGTATCAAGTAGAGTCCTAATCATGGGTGTGAAGTGCACCATGCCTATGAGTGGGAGGCTACGACGACGTTCTAGGAATTATCACACTTTTTCATGTCTTATGTCATGTTATAAATAGTTCATTTAGATCTTGACCCTTGATGGTATCCTTACTTTGTTTTAGAAGATGCCTCATGGTAGACATGCCAGACCAGCCCCAGCTAATGAAGGTCAAGCACCTCAAAAACCTCGGGATGAGCCTGTCACTCATAGTAAGTTCCATACCGCCTTTGTCATGCTTACCTAAGTGGTGACTACTCAGGCTAGGCCGGCTAACCTTCCTCAGGATTTCACTCTAGCTTCCAGAGTGAGAGATTTTACCCAGATAAATCCTCTGAAGTTCTTTGGGCCTAAGGCTGATGAGAATGCTCAATAGTTCATTGATGAGCTATCAAAGGTATTCAACGTCATGGGTATCACTTCTGAGAAGAGGGCTAAGCTAGTTGCCTATTAGTTGAAGGATGTAGCACAGATGTGGTATACTCAGTGGTCTATGGAGAGGGTTTGTGGTGATGTTGTTAATTGGGAAGAG
Organism: Solanum virginianum; assembly: GCA_000787875.1. Lineage (NCBI taxonomy): Eukaryota > Viridiplantae > Streptophyta > Magnoliopsida > Solanales > Solanaceae > Solanum > Solanum virginianum. Next base: position 16,128 of record DF366923.1, read on the forward strand.
TTCAAGCTTGCTTTTCTGGATCTTTTCTTCCCACTTGAGCTTAGAGAAGCCAAGATGACTGAGTTTATCAACCTCAGGCAGGGTACATTAGTGTGAGGGATTATACCCTCAAGTTTACCAAGCTCTCCAAGTATGCCCCAACACTTGTGGCTGATCCTCGAGTGAGGAATTATGCCTTCAAGTTCACTAAGCTCTCTAAGTATACCTCAACACTTGTGGCTGATCCTCGTCCAAGAATGCACAAGTTCATCTCCAGCGTTTCTGACTTGCTTGTTCAAGAATGTCATATGGTCATGCTTAATTAGGATATGGACATCTCCAGACTTATGGTTTATGCCGAACAAATCGAAGGGGAGGAGGATACATGATCCTAAGAGGGCCCATTTTTATGGTGAGTTCTCCAACTTTGGGGTAGTGGTTTTGGCCAACAAGGCGAAGGTTCAGTTGCTCGGGTTGCTAATGCTAAGGTGCCTCCTTCTAGGGCACCTATTGATGGTGGTCAAGGGAAACTTATGTGTACCAAATTGTAGGAAGCACCACATAGGTCCTTGTTGGAGAGGATTGGGTGCTTACTTCGGGTGTGGTGATAAGAATCTCAAAGTTGTCGACTGTCCCAAGAACCTTTAAAAAGGTCAAGGTCAGGTGGCTCAAGGTGGAAAAGGTTAGCCAAGGGTTCCTCAGGGTGTCGCTCTAGGGAACAATAGGTTCTATGCTCTTCATGTGCATCAGGAAGTTGAAGAGGCTCCGGATGTTGTGACTGGTATGTTAAAAGTCTTTGATTTTGATGCTTATGTTTTGCTTGACCCGGGTGCAAACTTGTCTTTTGTGACTCCTCTATTAGCTATTAAATTTTGTTTGAGTCCAAAAATTTTGAGGGAGCCTTACTCGATTTATACTCCTGTGGGTGAATCTGCTGTTGCACATAGAGTCTATTGTGGTTGTCATGTTTTGGTATTGCATAAGGTATTCCCATGTGATCTTGTGGACCTAGAAATGTATGATTTTGATATGATTCTTGGAATGGATAGGTTGCATGCATCATATGCCTCTATAGATTGTAGAACCCGGGAGGTTAACTTCCAACCTCCTGGTGAACTCGTTCTTGAATGGAAAGGTAGTGACTTCGCTATCAAAGGTTGGTTTATTTCCTACCTCAAGGCTTGAAAGATGATCTCCAAGGGATGCATATATCACATTATGAGGGTTAAGTATGTGGAGTCTAAATTGCCTACTCTTGAGTCTTTCTGATGGTGAATGAGTTTCTGGACATGTTTCCCAAAGACTTGCTATGTATTCCTCCTGAAAGGGAAGTAGACTTTAGCATAGATCTTCTTCTAGATACTCAACCTATCTCTATTCCTCCCTATTGTATAGCACCAACTGAGTTGAAGGAATTAAAGAATCACTAGAAAGATTTTTTAGAGAAGAGTTTCATTATGCCAAGTATATCTCCATGGGGTGCTCCGGTGTTATTTGTAAGAAAGAAAGATGGATCTCTTCGGATGAGTATCAATTATAGGCAACTAAGTAAGGTGACCATTAAGAATAAGTATCCATTGCCTAGGATCGATGACTTATTTGACTAACTTCAAGGGGCTACTCACTTTTCGAAGATCGACCTCCATTTCGGGTATCATCAATTAAAGGTTCGAGAATGTGATATTCCCAAAATGGCCTTTAGAATGAGGTATGAGCACTTTGGTTTGTTGTGATGTCGTTTGGCCTAACTAATGCTCCGGTCATATTCATGGATCTCATGAATCGGGTGTTCAAGCCTTTTCTTGATATTTTTGTGGTTATTTTTATTGATGATATTCTTATCTATTCCCAAAGCGAATGGGAGCATATGGATCATTTGAGGTTATTTTTGCAAACCTTAAGAAAGAAGAAGTTGTATGTCAAATTTAGCAAGTGTGAGTTTTGGTTGGGTGAGGTTGCTTTTCTGGGTCATGTCGTGTCCGATGATGGTATAAAGGTAGATTCAAAGAAAACCGAGGTCATAAAGAATTGGCCTAGACCGTTGACTCCTTCGGACATTCGAAGCTTCCTTGGGTTAGCAGGCTATTATAGAAGGTTTATTGAGGGGTTCTCATCTATTGCCTCTCCACTGACTAAATTGACTCGAAAGAAGGCTAAGTTTGTATGGTCGGATGAGTGTGAGAAGAGTTTTCAAACTTTGAAGGATCGACTTACATTGGCTCCGATTTTGACTCCACCAAATGGCATGGACGAGTTTGTGGTATACTGTGATGCCTCTCGAATTGGGTTGGGTTGTATGCTTATGCAACATGGTAAGGTTATAGCTTATGCATCAAGACAATTGAACGTACATGAGCGTAACTACCCAACTCATGACCTTGAGTTAGCGGTGGAAGTCTTTGCTTTGAAGATTTGGAGACACTATTTGTATAGGGTTCATGTGGATGTCTTCATCGATCACAAAAGCTTGCAATATGTGTTCACTCAAAGAGACCTTAATTTGAGACAAAGAAGATGGTTGGAACACCTGAAAGAATACGACATTAGTGTTCTATATCACCACGGCAAGGCAAATATGGTAGTCGATGCTCTTAATAGGCTATCCATGGAAAGTGTGGCTCATATTGAGAAAGGCAAGAGGGAGTTGGCAAGGGATGTCCACCATTTGGCTAGATTGAGTGTTAGAGTGGCCGATTCCAATGATGGTGGTATACATATTCTAAATAGGGCTGAGTCAAAGGCAAGAGGGAGTTGGCAAGGGATGTCCACCATTTGGCTAGATTGGGTGTTAGAGTGGCCAATTCCAATGATGGTGGTATACATCTTCTAAATGAGGCTGAATCCTCAGTGGTTGTTGATGTGAAGGCTAAGCAAGATCTATACCCATCCTTAGTTGAGTTGAAGAAATTAGTTGCTAAAAAGAATATTGAAGTTTTCTCCTAAGGGGGAGATGGTGTACTTTGGTATCAAGATAGGTTATGTGTTCCAAATATGGATGATATTGGGAAGGTGATCATGAGTGAAGCCCATAGTTCTTACCATTCTATTCAGCTGGGGTCCACAAAAATGTATCAAGATTTGAAGGAGGTGTATTGGTGGCATGGTATGAAGAGCGACATAGCCAAGTAAATATACGAAGTTGTACATTCGAGAATTAGTAAGGTTGCATGGTGTGCCTAGATCTATCATATCAGATCGGGGTACCCAATTTACCTCCAACTTTTGGAAAATTGTTTCAAAGGGGACTTGGTACTAAAGTCAAGTTGATAACCACCTTTCATCCCAAAACCGATGGACAAGCCGGGAGGACAATTCAAACCTTGGAAGATATGTTGAGGGCTTGTGTGTTAGAGTTCAAAGGTAATTGGGATGACCATCTTCCACTCATCGAGTTTGCTTATAATAATAGCTTCCATGCTAGCATTGGTATGACACTGTTTGAGGCCTTGTATGGTAGAAGGTGTAGATCTCCGGTGGGATGGTTTGAGTTGGGGGAAATAGCTTTGATTAGCCCGGACTTGGTAATGGAGGTTATGGAGAAAGTGAAGTTGATTAGAGAAAGGTTGAAGACGGTACAAAGCCGCCAAAAGTCCTATTCGGATGTTAAAAATAGAGACCTTGAATTCCAAGTTGAAGATTGGGTATTTGTGAAAGTCCCACCTATGAAGGGAGTGATGCATTTTGGCAAGAAGGGGAAGCTAAGTCCCTGGTAGGTAGGGCCTTACGACATTATTGAATGAATTGGTAATATGGTATATAGAGTAGAATTACCCCTAGATTTGAGCTCTATTCACCCGGTTATCCATGTGTCCATGTTGAGAAAGATGGTTGGAGATCCTAGCATTATTGTGCCTTTGGAGGGCATTGAGCTGGAAGAGAACTTGTCTTATGAGGGGGTTCCGGTAGAGATTTTGGATAGGTAAGTGAAATGGCTTCGTAATAAGGATGTGGCTTCGGTGAAGGTGCTTTGGAGGAACCAACATGTAGAGAGTGCTACATGGGAGGCAGAGTTGGATATGATGAAGCGATACCCCCATCTTTTCCAATCAACTTAATCCTAAGGTATTAGGTCCTTTCCTTCTCATTAGTCCCAATTTTTTCCTTCTTGAGTCTCATGGTATTGCATGCATACATGTGCATTAGAATGGTTTTTATGATGTTTTGGATGAATTTATTTTGACACGAGATTTCATGGCTTTGTAATTTCCAATGATGAATTATGCATAATATCTTGTGTTTGAAAGTTGCATGTTCCTACCCAAGCCTTTCAAGCCTTATTCTTGCACATTCAGGGATAAATGTTACCAAGGGGGAGAAGATGTAAGGACTTGGATTTTCAATCTTATTTATATTGTTTAAGGCCATCATGGGCCCCTACATCAAGCTAAGTTCAAAGGATTTTTTGTTGGCTAAGTTCAACACAAGTACCGGTAGAAAGGTCAACTTTAAACTAGTATAAATCTTAGCACATTTAGGACTAGTGGACCATAATATTTCAAATGAAATCCCTTTGAGTTAGCTTCGTAATGCACTTGGTTTCACCTCATTCCAAGGTCGGATGAAGGAGTTATGATCGTTTTCGTGAGGCCCTCCTGTGTAGTGTTGTCACACGGACTGTTTGATGGCCAGTGTGGCCTTTGACGGGCTATTTGGGATAGATGGGGTAGGAAAAGGCCATTTTTGGCACTAAAAAAGGTGGCACAGCTAGTGGTATGGGCCGTGTGGCTCACCACTGACCGTGGGGATGGCCACCAGGTGTGCCAAAGGGAGCTTGTTGGAAATTGGGGAAAATATGGCTAAGGGTGGTGCCATGGGCACTATTGACGGGCCGTGTAGAGTGGGACGACTCATGATACTTTGATGCGTGGTGCCCTGCAATATATTTTTGTCTATGTGAGGTAGGGCGGACCAGGATGGGCCGTGTGGAGTGGGATGGCCTGTGGCACTTAGACATGTGGTGGTCTAAAACATTTAATTTTGTCTAAGTGAGATGGGATGGACCAGTACACGGTCCGTGTAATGCCACACGATCCGTGCAGCAGTCCGTCAAAGTGACGAGATGTCAATTTTTTCCAAGTTTCCCAACTTCCATTTTTTTCACTAAGGCACTTCACACGGGCACTCCACATGACCCGTGGGGTACAACACAGCTAGTGAAGTCT
>DF366922.1:11862-25249 GCA_000787875.1 Solanum virginianum
CCCATCAGAAGAGGTGATATACATGTCCACCTTTTGACCGTTCATGGGTCTTCGTTGTGTCCAACCCTACGTACCACTTAGGGTCATGAGGCAATTGGTCCGACGGCAGTTTCTTCCCCAATGTTAAGACATGCAGGAGTTTATGTATGATTTCCCTCCTGATATTCCTCTGCATGAGTCAGAGATATTCAAGATTTGGGGAGGGCGCAAATTCTCGGGCTCCCAAGACAGAGTGATAGATAGTAGCAAGGGTAAGGTGGACCACTCATATTTAGCATGGTTTTATGCTCAGCCCTTGCTCAAGGCCATGCCTGAAAGATCGACAAGAGGCACCGTAAATTATGAAGCCAAAACCAAGGTCAAAATTAAGTAGGCTCACCTCAAAGTTGAGAGGAAATATCAGTCCACTCTTGATGGTTTGAATAATGCCTCGAAGAATATTTGAGAGGAGCTGGCACAACATGAGGCAATGCTGGAGTCTTGAGTAAGATTATTTAGGAAGAGGGTAGAGAAGGAGCATCAAGCCACCATCCGGTCTTTACGTGAGCATTTGGGCATTACCACAGGCGCCATCGAGCAACAAGAAGAAGAATTTAAGAAGGAAAAGGCCCTAATGGTATAGACCTAGTCTAGATTGCAGGCTCAGTTGAAAGCCTCCATGGAGTAGGAAAGGGAGATAACAAGGCGTTCCATGGCTTACCAGACAAAGGTCGAGACTTAGAGGAACCAATAGATTGAACAGAGGAATGGGTTTCTTGACTAAGTACAAGATCTCAAGGCATAAGAGGATAAATTGAGGCATGAGATTTATACCATTCAGAGCTGGCTACAGAACTGTCATGAAAACATGGCGGAGGCCGAAGGATGCACACTTCAGCTTGCCGAGGTCCTGATTGATTTATATGGTAGTTATCCTCATCAGGATGACGAGACCTTAGGCCGACAAGCACGGGAATTGGCACTACACCTGCCGAAATCATTGCTCAAAATTTATTCGAGCTTGAGAAGTGACTGAAATCAAAATATTTTCAAAGAAAACAAATTCACCTAAAGGCCAGGATGAAGCATAAATGCCATCTGAAATCCACTATAGAAATAATTTAGAGAGCATGACATACAAAGTGCGATTATATCTATAAAATTCTAAACCTTAACACGTGTTGTTTTGTTTATAAGAGAATGATTTAAGGTGGTTGACTTGTGGTTAAATTGGCATCTCATCCATACAACAAAGGTCAAATAGAAAAGAGAAGATGACTCACAAAGATGGAACAAAATCCGACAATGATGTTATCTAAAATTCGATAGTTCAACAAGAATTAGTGCCGATAGAGGAAGTAAGGATACTAAAGCAACAAATGGATGATATATACTAGGCTTGGATGAGTGGGAAGGCCCCACCACCTTTTATATATGAGTATCTAAATATGGCTATGCCACTCCCGACAAGTGATCCACTTTGCCCTCATGGATTTGGCCCATATGTTAACACATCCAATGCTACTGACACTTCCACAATGCACCCTTTGAATGCACTCATGAAAAGTACTCCCCTTTTCATACCAGCCACACAAACAATCATTCAGCCTAAATTGTTCCCAAAGGCCAATGATGATCCTTCGTCCAAAGTCTATCATGGTTAAGGATATGCTCCTGAAATGACAATTAAAATTACAGATGCTTACCACCAAGCTCATCAGTATACTTCCCCTATAGAAGTTGAGAAAATAACCAAGAACGAAGAACATGAAGAAATGTCTAAGAAGATGAGAAGTTTGGAACAAATCATAAAAAACATGTAGGGATTAGGAGGACATAAAACTATCTCGTTCAAGGACTTATGTATGTTCCCTGATGTTTACTTGCCTTTTGGGTTTAATCTCCCAAAATTCAACAAGTATAGCAGCCATGGCGACCCCGTGGCTCACTTAAAGAAGTATTGTAATCAATTGAGGAGAGTTGGAGGAAGAGAAAAACTCCTTATGACCTACTTTGGAAAGAGTCTAATAGGTTTGGGCTCAGAATGGTTCATTGATCAAGATATTTCTCGTTGGCATATTTGGGATGATATGGCTTAGGATTTTGTTCAATAATTTTAGTATAATATTGACATTATTCCAGATTGCAATTCCCTTGCTAACTTGAAAAAGAAATCAATTGAAAGTTTCAGGGAATATGCTATAAAGTGGAGAGAACAAGCAGCTAGAGTCAAGCCACCAATGAAAGATCAGGAGCTGATTGATGTTTTTCTCCAAGTTCAAGAACCTGATTACTTTCACTACTTGCTCGCTGCAATAGGAAAGCCATTTGTTGAAGCAATCAAGATTGGAGAAATGGTGGAGAATGGCATAAAGACGGGAAAAATTATGAGCCAAGCAACTATCAAAGCCACTATGCAAGCAATACAAAGTGGGTCAGGTGGTTTTGGAAATCAAAAGAAGAAGGAAGAGAGATCTATGGTGGCATCAGGATCAAAAGGTATGCAAAAAAGGACAAACTACCCTCATGTGCAAGTCCAACAAGGATAACCCGCCATGCCTCAACACTATTATCCCTCCCCCCCATTATGCAGTCTTCAACACTAAGCATATGCTCGACCTCCACAATAACGATAATGGTGGACACCTGCTCCACAAGGCTTTTGGCCCCAACAATAGAGCTTCTAGGTACCTTATAATCCATGTCCAAGGGTAGATTATGCAAAGGAACAATGTCAAAAGGAAACTTTCACCCCGATTAGAGAATCATACACTAGCCTATTATGGAAATTAATGCAATTAAGACTGGTCGAACCTAACATTCCATATCAGGTCAACCCAACTATGAGGGGCTTTGACCTGACTGTTATATGCGAGTACCACTCTAACACTCCTGGACATAGTATCAAAAATAATTGGACCTTAAAGAGGGTCATTGATAAGCTAATTAATGACAAAGTAATTGTGATACATAATGAAAAAGCACCAAATATCACCAACAATCCGCTTCCTACTCACAACAATGATCATGTCATTGGAATGATAAGCATTCACATGGGATATGAACCAATGGATAAAGAGGGTGTTGAAAGTAGGCCCTCAAAGGAAGAGCGGAGCATGGTTTCAGAATCTGTGCAAAGGAGACTGTTAATTGTGAAGGATGTAAATTCAACACATAGGGGTTTACGAAAGCCGGTATTATACATTTCGGGAGCTATAAAAGAAGGAGTACCATTGAATGGGCCAAAACTATATATTCCTAGGGGTTTTCAAAGTGCTTATCTAAGTGAAGATAATTTAAGAAGGACAAAAGAGCTAGTGGTAATAAAGTTTGCAAAACAACTCCCCATCACAAGCATGAAAACTGTCTCATGGAACTATAATAAAACCACTATGACATACAAGGGGAAAGAGATCGCTGAAGAGATCAATGAAGCTGGTGGTATGCCTTATTGTGGATGGTGTTAAGCTCTAGAGGAACTAAGAGGAGCCAAGCATGCCAAAGCAAAGTAGCTGCCAGTGAAAAAGCCTATCACTGAAGAAGAGGCTAGTGAGTTCTTAAAAAAGATGAAGGCTCAAGACTATTGTATCATCGATCAGTTAAGAAATCCCTGCCCAGTTCTTCTTGCTATCATTACTCTTACATTCCAAAGAGCATTGCCAAGTATTAATTAAAATTCTGAATGAGGCGCACATCTTTGAAAATACCACGATAGATTACTTGGAAAAGATAGCCAGTAGGATATTTGAGGTAAATAGAATTGCCTTTATTGATGAAGAAATACCTTTGGAAGGGTCTAGGAACAACAAAGCTCTGCACCTAACCGTAAAATGTGAATAACATTATGTAAATAGGGTCCTCGTTGATGGGCGATTAGGTGTCGATGTTTCAATAAGTCTTTTAACTGCTCTTTTAATTTATGCAATTCTTCCAGGGCCATTCTACATGGAGGGATAGAAATAGGTTGAATGCCTAGAAGTAAGAAAATACCAAAATCTAATTCTCGTTCTGAAGATAAGCCTGGAAGTTCTTCAAGGAACACATCAACGAATTCATTCACTACTGGAACTGATTGAAGAGTTAGCGATTCTGCCTCCATATCATTTACTCTAACTAAATGATATATATACCCCTTAAATATTATCTTTCTTGCCTTAAAATAAGAGATAAACTTACCCTGTGGTGCCCTAATATTGCCTACCCATTCAAGAACTGCCTCATGTGGAAAGTGGACGTACATTCTCTTAGTTCGCCAATCCACAGCGGCATAAGCAAGAAGCTAACCAATCATACCCATTATAACATCAAATTCCACTATTTCTAGCTCAATAAGGTCAACCAATGTGTCATGATCACAAAGAGTTACTATACAGTCATAATAAACCCTTCTAGCCATAATAGATTCACCGGTTGGTGTGGACACTTCAAAAGGTTTGTTCAATAATTTGGGTGTTCTCTTAAGCTTCCCAGCAACTAGTGGGGTAATGTGTGATAGTGTAAAAGAAGGGTTAATTAATGCATATACATTATGTGAAAAGATGGACAGTGTACCTGTGACCACATCGGGTGAAGCTTTCAAATTTTGCCGACTCCCCAGAGCATAAGTGCGATTCTGGACTCCGCAATGCATATACATTATGTGAAAAGATGGACAGTGTACCTGTGACCACATCGGGTGAAGATTCCAAATTTTGCTGACTCTCTAGAGCATAAGTGCATTTTTGGACTCCGCTAGAGCTGGCTTCCCCTCTTACTCCTCTACCATGACCTGTAGGTGCTTATTGAGCCCTACCTAATGGAGGAACAGATGATGATGATGCAACAACTAACCTAGTAGATTGTGCTATATCACCCATACGCCTCCTTGGGCAATCTCTCATCATATGCCCTGGCACACCTCACCAATAACAAGCGCCTATCCCAACATGACATATACCTAAATGACTTCTTCCATACTATTTATAGGGCTGCGTAGGATTCATTTGCTGGCCTACTAAATATCCCACTATTCGGGTGCCTTGCCTTCTTAGACCAAACTGATTACTCTTAGAACCCTAAAGTTATGATGGAGCACTGGCTGCATAGTAAGAGGATGATGGCCTAGGTGGTCTACCAGAAAATTGAGGTCTAAGCTCACCTTGGGACTGTGTAAACTACCCCATAGATCTGGCTCTCTTGGATTGCCCCCTTCTAACTCTTGTGCCCTTCTCCTTTGCATTTGATCCTCCAGTTTCTATCCAAAAATTTGCATCCTTGCTATATCCATGTCTTTATTTAAGAAAGCAATAGTATAATCTCTAACCCGATACGAATCCAATCTAGCGACATATCGATGAACTCTATCTGCCATAGTAGCAACTACATTCGGAGCATACCTGGCTAGGGAATTAAATTGATGGCTATACTCCCTCACGCTCATATTACCTTGGTAGAGATTCAAGAATTGATTAGTACGGGCCTCTCAGATCTCTAATGGCAAGTAATGGTCAAGAAATGCCTCATTGAACTCTTTCCAAGTAGTTGGGGGAGCATCTATAACTTTGGATTGTTTCCACGCTTCATACCATAATATAGCCACACCCTTCAATCTATATATTGCTAGCTCAATAGCTTCTGTACCACTCACATGCATAATATCTAATGTCCGTTGAATCTGATAAATGTGGATCTTCATTAGGATCTGACCCAGTGAAGGATGAAGGGTCCAAATTAAGGAAGTCACGTATCCTTATGCTAGTTGCCCTATTCGCACTACCTGCACCTATAACTGGGCCTTCCTGTCTTTGACCTTGGTCAGCAACTATATGAGTCAATAGTTAGACTACATTTCTCAAATCCTACACGATAGCATCGATAGGTGGTTCTGGGGGAATTTCACTACTTCCTGGTTCATCAGGAGCTGGAGGAGTTAGAGATGTCTGTGATAGAAACTCATCTTGCGCAGAAGTTTCCATCCTAAAATAGATGGTCAAGCAGAACGTACTATTTAGACACTTCAAGATATGTTGCAGGATTATGCATTAGACTTTAAAGATAGTTGGGTGGACCATTTGCCACTTATTTAATTTGGGTATATTAATAACTACCATTCAAAAATTAAGATGACATCTTATGAAGCTTTGTATGGAAGGAAATGTAGGCCACCAATCAGATAGTTTGAAGTGGACGAAAACACCTTGGTTGGGCTCGATCTAGTACAACAAGCCGTGGAAAAAGTTAGGGTAATATAACAGTGGCTAGAAATAGTCCAAAGTCATCACAGATCATATGCGGATGCTAGGAGGAGAAGACTGGAATTCTCAGTGAGGGATTGGGTATTTTTAAAGGTGTCTCCAATGAAAGGGGTTATGAGGTTTGGTAGGAAAGAAAAACTGAGCCCACGTTACATAGGGCCATATAAGATTATTAAAAGGTTTGGGCAGGTTGCATATGAACTAGAGCTACCCCGAGAGCTTTCAATAGTTCATCCAGTTTTTCATATCTCAAAGCTTTGAAAATGCATAAGTGACCTATCCCGTATCACTCATATTGAAGATGTGCAAGTTACAGAAGATCTCACATATGAAGAGGTACCTATAGCTATTCTAGATCAGCAAGTTAAGAAGCTAAGAAATAAAGAAATAGCTTCAGTAAAAGTACTTTTGACAAACCAGTAAGCAGAAGAGATAACATGGGAGGCTGAGGATGTGGTGAAATCAATATACCCTTACTTATTTGAAGCAAAAGAGGATGTCCAACATACATAATTGGGACACTAATAGGTAGGTATGATTGAATACTTAGTGTGTTGTCAAAAGTTTGTGTAAGTAAAGGTTTAAACTTGGTTAAGCTATCCTATTGTGCAAACATTCGAGGATGAATGTTCCTAAGGGGGGAGGTGTAACACTCCACATCTTATAGTACTAGTACTATGCAAATGAAACATGATATGGCTTTTCAAATTAGGGCCAATTTTTAAAAGTTCTTGAATCTCAAAATAGAGGGCGACATGTATGTCTCACATTGAAGAGGGTCGAGTGTAAATACGTTTTAAGTCAAATTGAGGAGATCACGACCTTAAATGAGGTTAAAAAAGTGAGGTGCTTATATGACTTAGGAAGCTAGCAGGTGAGTCATCTATATGTATAGCTTAAATATGCTAGCTAAACGGAGATGATGCTCGACGTTGAATTTTTCTAAGTCCAATTATGAATAAAGTTAGTGTTAAGGATGTAAATTTAGCCCATATTTTACCATCATAAATGGACAATATTTACAGCCCTAGATGAATAATTAAAGGGTCCAAGTAAATCACAACCCACTTTACTAATTGGGCCCAAACTAAGTGAAGAGGAATTAGGAAAATGGGCAGCCAAAGCCCATCAACCTTGAGACCCATTTAGGCCCATGTGTGAGGGCCAACCTGCTGCATCACCAGCTTATTAATATGTGTTATTATGTGCTCAAAACCTCAAGAGAAATTCGGCCAAAGAGACCCTTTAAAAGGGCTCAAAAACAGTCCCTTAAGTCATTTCACTTTGGAACAATTTTCAGCTTTCCTAAAGACTTTCTTTTACTCTTTACTTTACTTCATAACACAGCAAATAAAACCCTCTAGGGTACTTGAAGGAAATATCAATCTTGAAGGCTAAGTTAAGTGGAAATAACCATGTATTTGGTATACTTTTCCCATGAAAAACAAGAAAAATATGCTAGTTATGCTTATTAACAAAGGTCAGACAACATGTATTTAGAAAGTTGCTGCACACTTGCCTTTTTTTATAGTGACTTCTCTATGGTTTGTAGGCTGGATTATGTAGAGACATTGATGTTCTTAACATGGTTTAAGTTATAGATATTAATCTAAGGTTGCTGCCTTGATTTTGTTTCACTTAAAAATAAGTTTTGTTGTGCTATCTTAAGTGTGATTTTGATTGGAACTTGTGGGCTGATGGATGGAAGGCTATTGCCTCACATCCTTCATAACTGCTTTAGTACTATTCTGGGATTGTTTTAAGGGTGTTTTTATGTATAGATGTGTTGAGGATAGTTTTGTTAAAGTCCGGATAGTTTTGTCTTATTGACGTTAAGATATAGGGAAATGGCGTAATGTTGTGCTACCTAATTGCATGTAGTGGGGAGTTGATGTGTGCTATGAATTATGGACTATTTCTAGCATGTTATGGAACTAATTAGTCTATATACACCATGTATATAGAATGGGTAGTAGACACATATGCTTAGGAGCAGAAAGGATGAAATAACATCGTTGGGTCGATGCTTATGGGTTGCTGCTCGAAGTTTATTTTTAAATTAGATTTGACTGCCAAGACATGTTTAGTAGTTACTAATGCTTGTTTTATTACCCATACTAATGTAGATCACTACTTGAGAGAAATGGAGTTTACTTCGAGGTAATAAGAAGGTCGTACAATGATGTATGTAAGGCTACTTGATTTCGTATTATTTTGCATGAAATATAGATCCCTCCTTGGCGCATAAAAGCACTTACCAACTCCAACACAACTATTCACTGTGTCTCCACTCTTTCACATGTTCATATGCTCCTATAGACATGGTACATCTATAGTCCTACAGCTCCAATGTTATGACCATGAAAGGAATCATCTCAAAGGTAATTGAAATGTAAAGTATATTGCTTATTGATGGGTGGTAACCCGAGAGGTGGAAGAATCACCTAGCCACGGTCGATCCTATCACCATGGGGTAGCCTATGGGGTGAAAGGAAAAGTCTAGCCAGGGAAAATCCCAATATAGATTTACCACTGATCAGCTGTTCATTTGTATTATATGATGTGCACAGATTATACAATAAAGGTAAAGTAATAAAAAGAACATAAAGTACATGATCCCCCAGTATAACTAAAGGTGGTCTCTTATCCTACACCAGTGCATAGTTTCATTTGTGCTGCTACTTTATATACAATATTTTTTGCCTTACATATTCAATATATTATCTCGTACTTACGTCCCTTACAGGGGACCTACATTTCATGCTGCAGGTACAAGTGCTAGTAGATCTTCCCAGTAGGAGTACAGGATATCCAGCTGCTGTTACCCCTAAAGGCATGTTGAATGTAGAAATCCCTTATATTATATATAGAAAGCACATGGATATAGGTTGGTTCTCTCGAGCCTTATCAGCAACGGGTGCCAGTCCGCCTTAACGGGACTTTGGGAGTGACATAAGTGGTAACATGCCCTCTTTTCACATTACAAAGTTTGAAGATCAACACTGATAGAATTCATACTAATAATGTTTGTGTACGAGCATTTAATGGAGCAAAACGTGACATAATTTGTGAAATTTACTTGATCGTGACAATTAGGACACTGGAGTTTGGAATTACTTTTCAAGTAATAGACATTGACACCTCTTACAACCTACTTTTGGGAAGGTCATGGATCCACATGGCCAGAGCCATACCATCGACCTTGCACCAGGTGGTTAAATTTGAACATGACAAGTAAGAAATTATTGTCCATGGTGAAGAAGACCTCCTGGTATATTGAGACCCTTCCACACCATACATCGATGCTAAAAGAGAATGTGAATTCTTTAATTATTAGACTCTCGAAATAGTGGCAGTCAATCAATATTTGGAAGGGAAGCCTATACCGAAACCTCATATCTCTTCCACTTCATTCATGGTGGCGACACAAATGATACAGAATGGTCATGAGCTTGGAAAGGGACTAGGTTTGTCATAGGAAGGGTAGACCCAATCAATCCAATGGGTAATCAGGAAACTTTTGGGTTAGGTTTCAAACCAACTAAAGTTGATAGAAAATGTTTAAAGGAGCACAAAACGAAGGCTTGGAGTTTGCCAAGGCTAATTCCTCACATTTTCGAGTCTTTCATTAAAATTCAATATGACAAGGGTCCAAACCCATTTATCCAAAATGATGTGGATGAAATTTGTCAAGGTCTTAAGGAGATGTTTCATGAAGTGAACATGGTGTATATGGACGAAGGCCCCAGTCATGCAGACATGCAATTCATTGGCCCCAATGCCCGACTCAACAATTGGGAAGTCGCTCCTCTCCCTACCAGGAAGGAGTTTTGGTAGTTTATTTTGCAACTTTTCCTACATTTGGACACTTTTTAGGTTGTAATCTAAATGTTTTAGTTGTTCTTCTTCCATGTTGACCTTTTTATCTTTTTAGTCCAGTTTAGTGATGTTTCGATTTCCCTAGTAAAAATCTATCATGTCTCTTTGTTTTCCTGATTTTTTTTTTAATTTTCATTTCGGTTACGTTAATACCGATTTTAATAACATGACAAGCATGTGGAGTTTATGTCTAGATCTTGAAAAATTATCTAATCTCGAAATAATTAATTGAGATCTCAAAGAATATGATGAAGAAAAAATATATTAAGAAGTAAAAAGGGATTGGACCAATATAAGAATAAACCTAAGCCCAATTTAAATGACACTGAGGCAGTTAGTTTAGGAACTCCAGAGGAAACTCGAGATACAAAAATAAGTATTCATATTGAACAAAATTCCTGAGATAACCTAATTCAAATTCTATTTGACTATAGAGATGTCTTTGCCTTGTCCTATGATGATATGCCAGGTTTGAGCCTTGATTTGGTAATTCACAAACTTCCCACATATCCTGATTTCTCACCCATCCAACAAAAGCATAGAAAGTTTAAGACAGATGTAAGTGATAAAATTAAAGAGGAAATCATGAAAAAATTGGATGCAAATGTGATTAGGGTTGTCCAATACACTAAATGGTTAGCCAATGTTGTACCAGTGCCAAAGAAAGATAGGAAAACCAGGGTTTGCATTGACTATAGGGATTTAAACAAAGCGAGCCCAAAAGGCAACTTTTCATTACCCAACATTCACATTCTAGTTTATAATTGTGCCAAACATGAGAATTAATCTTTTGTGGACTATTATGTTGGATATCACCAAATCCTCATGGATGAAAATGATGTAGAAAAGACTACCTTAACTAATGCCTGGGGGACCTATTGTTATAGGGTCATGCAATTTGGTCTTGAAAATGCAGGGGCAACTTATATGAGAGCTATGAGTACCATATTCCATGATATGATGTACAAGGAAGTTGAGGTATATGTCAATGATGTCATCATAAAATCTTGAAGTCAAGCGGGCTATGTATGTGACTTAAGGAAATTCTTCGAAAGATTACAAAAGTACAACCTTAAGCTCAATCCATCCAAATATGCATTTGGAGTACCTTCAGGAAAGCTTCTAGGCTTTATAGTTAGTCGAAGGGGCATTAAACTGGATCCTGCCAAGATAAATTCAATTCAAGAATTACCTCCTCCGAGGAATAAGACTGATGTCATGAGTCTTTTAGGGAGACTGAATTATATCAGTCAATTCATCGCTCAGCTTCCCATACGTGTGAGCCAATCTTTAAGTTGTAGAAAAAAGATGTTGCTGTCAAATGGATGAGTGAGTGTCAAGAAGCATTTGACAAGATCAAAGAATATCTAATGAACCCTCCAGTATTGGTCCATCCGGAGCCTGGTAGGCCTTTATTCTTATATCTCTCAGTAATGGATGATGCCTTTGGTTATATTCTAGGACAGCATGATGCCACAGGCAAAAAGGAGCAAGCAATTTATTATTTGAACAAGAAGTTTACAAAGCATAAGGCGAAATACACTCTCTTAGAGAGGACATGTTGTGCCTTAACCTGGGTGGCTCAAACATTGAAGCACTATCTTTTGTCCTACACAACCTATCTCATATCTCGAATGGACTCTTTGAAATATATTTTTCAAAAACCTATGCCAACGGGTAGATTTGCAAAGTGGTAGATCTTACTTACAGAGTTTGACATATTGTATGTCACTCACACCGCCATGAAAGGACAAGCACTGGCTAACCATCTAGTAGAAAATCCAGTTGATGATAAGTACGAGCCGTTAGCCTCAATGCTTCCATACCCAGGTAACACCTATATCAATCCCCTAGAAATTCAAATCAGGGATGAGCATGGTTATTGTAATATAGTTGAAGCAGAGACAAATGGTGAACCATGGTATCATGACATCAAATAATTTTTAAGAGAAAGAGAATATCCATTGCATGCTAATAGAAATCAAAAGAGGACTATTAGATGACTTGCCAGTGGTTTCCGTCTAAGTGGGGAAGTCTTATATAAAAGAACCCCAGACTTAAATTTATTAAGATGTATGAGTTCTCTAGATGTAGAGGCAATCATGACTGAAGTAAATTCAAGGGTATGCCCACACATGAATGGTTATGCCTTAGCAAAGAAGATTATTCGAGTAGGATACTACTGGTTGACCATGGAAAGAGATTGCTTCTGTTTTGTTATAAAGTGTCATTAGTGTCAAATCCATAGTTACTTGATTCACTCAGAGTTGCACTTTATGTCTATGCCTTGGCCTTTTGTTGCTTGGGGCATAGATGTTATTGGACCAATAACACCAAAAGCGTCTAACGAGCATCGATTTATTCTGGTTGCCATCGACTACTTCACCAACTGGGTAGAAGTTGTTACTTTAAAAGCAGTTACTAAGAAAGCAGTGGTAAACTTTTTCCATTCCAATATTATATGCCATTTTGGTATACCGAAGACCGTTATCACAAACAATACGGCAAATCTTAATAGCCACCAGATAAAAGAGCTCTTCGAACAATTTAAAATTATCCATCACCATTCAACCCCTTATCGACCCAAAGCAAATGGAGCTGTGGAAGTAGAAAATAAAAATAGCAAGAATATTCTTAGGAAAATGGTCTAAGGATCCAGACAATGGCATGAGAAATTACCTTTAGTTCTTTTGGGAGATCGCACGACCACCCGTACATCAATCGGTGCAACTCCTTACTTATTGGTCTATGGAACTGAGGTTGTCATACCTACAGAAGTTGAAATCCCTTCGCTTCGAATTATTGTTGAAACATAAATTAATGATACAAAATGGTTAAGAAAAGGCTAAAGCAATTAGCACTAATAGATGAAAAATGATTGATCGTAGTCTGTTTTGGTCAGTTGTACCAACAAAGGATGGCTCGAGCCTATAATAAGAAGGTACACCCTAGAAATTTTGAGGTCGGCCAGCTTATTATGAAATGCTTCCTTCCCCACTAAAAAAAGCAAAGGGAAATTTTTCCCAAATTGGCAAGGCCCTTATATTGTTAAAGGGGTGTTACCAAAAGGAGTTTTACAATTAGAGGATATGGAGGAAAAGGTAGCTGACATAATGGTTAATGCAGACTCGATCAAAAGATATTATATCTATTACTCTTGATTCAATACCTGTGAGATTAGCATCCCAAGAAGAGATTACAAAGGTCTTTCATCCTTTATTCGAACACCATCTACCTCTTTGAACTTTTGCATTTTTCTATTTTCCCTCTTTGGAACCGTAAAAAAAATAAAAAAA